>PVIW01007382.1:0-73607 GCA_004026585.1 Noctilio leporinus | reverse complement strand
CCATACTGTTTTCCACAGTGGCTGCACCAGCCTGCATTCCCACCAACAGTGTATGAGGGTTCCCTTTGCCCCGCATCCTCGCCAACACTTGTTGTTTGTTGATTTGTTGATGATTGCCATTCTGACAGGTGTGAGGTGGTATCTTAATGCAGTTTTAATTTGCATCTCTCTGATGACTAGCGATGTTGAGCATTCTTTCGTATGCCTCTGGGCCCTTTGTATATCTTCCTCAGTGAGTTGTCTGTTCAGGTCCTTTGCCCATTTTTTAATTGGGCTGTCTGATAGAGAGACAGAGTTCTTAAAGGAACCACCCACGAAAATACAGTGGCACCCACCTACCATGGGCTCCAGCAGAGAAAAGGCAGAGTGGACTAGAGACGCTTTGGAAAAGGGTCAGTGGCTTTAGGGGAGAGTTGAGAGAACGGTCTGTGAGCCTAGTACTGACCCATCCCCCATACAGCTGGCAGATCACTCTTCTTCAAAGGGCAGTAGCCTGAGCGGAAGCCACAGCCCCACCTATAGAAATTAATCCACCCCACCCAGCAATGCCTAAACCAGAACTCAGATCACAGGTTGATTGGGTTAACAACTGAATTCATCTGCCCAGCCCAGAGGTGCCTAAAACTGACCACTGATCACAGACTGATTGGATTAATAACTAAAGGAGACAAACACAGTGGATTTGTGGTAGTCTCCAACTGGCTAACTAGGCCGGGACTAGGACATGAGTTGATATCACCAAGCATGGAGCCAGGAAGTAAAAAAAGTGCACCTCTACATCACAGAAGGTCACAACACTAAGAAAGTAAGTCAAAGCAGACCAATCCAAGAAGCAGAAACACCTGAAATGGGGAAACAAAGAAAGAAACCTCTAGCAAAAGGAAAGGAGGAATCCCCAAGAAGAATGCAAAATGAAATAGAGGCAAGCATACTGCCAGACATAGAATTTAAAACGATGATAGAGAAGCTTAATAAGTTCAGCAAGTTCAAAGAAAACTAAAAACAACTTCAGGAGAACTACAAAGAACTCCAGGGAAAGTACAAGAAACTTACTGAGAACTACACCAGCATTACAAAGGACATAGAATCTATCAATAAGAACCAAGAGGAAATGATGAATACAATTTCTGAATTGAAGAACACAGTAGAAGGAATCAAAAGTGGGCTAGGAAAAGCAGAGAATCAGATCATTGAGCTGGAGGTCAATGTAGAAAACAACTCCCAGGCAGTGCAACAAAGTGAAAAAAGACTGAAAAAGAATGAAGAGGTTTGGTTTTAAGAGAGCTTCAGGACAACATGAAACATAATACTATCCATATCATGGGAATACCAGAGGAGAAGAAGAGGAGTAAGGGATAGAAAACCTATTTGAAAAAGTAGTGACAGAAAACTTCCCTAATTTGAAGAGAGAAAAAGTCATGCAACCTCAGGAAGCACAGAGAGTTCCAATAAAGATGAACCCAAACAGGCCCACTCCAAAACACCTCATAATTAAAATGGCGAATTTCAAAGACAAGGAGAGAATCCTAAAAGCAGCAAGAAAGAAACAGCTAAGAAAATATAATAGGGTTCCGTTAAGGTTATCAGCTAATTTCTCAACAGAAATATAAGCCAGAAGGGAATGGCAAAAAATATTTCAAGCAGTGAAAAACAAGGTCTACAACCAGGACTACTCTACTCAGCAAGGCTGTCATTCAAAATGGAAGGTGAAATAAGGAGTTTCCCAGACAAAAGAAGTCAGAAGAATACATCTCCACCAAACCAGCATTGCAAGAAATACTAAAGGGTCTATGTTAGGAAAATGAAGAAATAGGGATACACACAGGAACACAGATACAAAGGGAAAAATAGATAATAAGTACTTATCAATAATAACCTTAAAGGGAAATGGATTAAATGCACCAATCAAAAGAATTAAGGTAGCTGAATGGATAAGAACCAATGTTAACTTACAAATGCTTTAAAATGACCTTGTAATAAATAGATTTTACTAAATAAGGTATAATTTTGTATATTACTTGTATCTGCGTTAGTGCAGGTTAACTTTTTATAGATTGGAATTATTTCACATTATGGGAAAATCATGTTACTTGCAATAACTCAGAAGAATCAAATGAAGTTAAGGAAGAAGAAAAATGTAAGAAAATGTTGATGCTATCTTTGTTATTCACTGTTACAAAATATATGTTTATTTGTGGGTATGTAATATATAGATTTTATTAGCAATTTATGTTTTAAATAGCAACCAGCTGGTCATTGGTGTGTTAAGAAATCAATCAATCTTTAGGTTAGAAAAGATGCTAAAAATGAAGACCAAGTTGAGATAGAAGTTGCAAACTACTAAACTATATGATATGTGTACATAGGCAATATACTGTATATTCTCATATTAGCATGTAAATTAGTTGAGATTCCTTTCAAATAGACAGTGGAAATATACATTGAGAAAAGGAATGAATGTTATAGTAAACTTTATTATTGAAATGTGAACATATCTAATATCTACCTCAACAGACTCTTAAATAGTACAGTGGTTAGTTTAGGACCACATAGGAAGTCAACCTCAAAAAATAGGTAAAATACTATTGTACAAAATTATTTAAATCCTAGGGATTTTAATTTTTTACCTCAACTTAGTAGATGTAATGATTTCTACTCTGGGGACCAGCTGAGCACTGCAAGTGCCATTATTTCTGAAGGCTTCAACTTGTAAAACACATGTAGAGGAAAAAAGAGGGTATTGAAAGAAGTAAGACCTGTGCACAGCCAAAAAAAAAAAACGAAAGAAAGAAAGAAATCTACTATTTAGATGGAAAACTCCAAAAAGAATAAGTTGTAGTTTCAGTAGCTTAAAATAAAGTTGAGTTGTATTGTTTGAGGGGGGAGAATCTGACTCAAAAACCAAATTCATTTTTTACTATGGCTTAGGCACTGTCTCCAGGACAACTTTCACAAAAGTGTGTTCTGGAATACACCATTTCTGTGATATATTTCCCAGAAAATAGTCCAGAGTAAAATAAATACTAAAGGAGAAAAAACTGCTTAATTTACTATAATACTATCATTTAACATGTAATAATTATATAAGCTATTGGCATATTTTAAATTTTTTGTATTAACTCTTCAAAATCCAGTATGTATGTGTGTAAAAATATGTATGAGAGTACATGTATTTTTGCATTTGTTTGGTAATATTTACAATTCCTATTACTTAAAAGAGTAATTCTTTAAACAAATTAATGTAGACATTTTGAAATAATAGAAAGAAAACTTTGTATTAATATGATTTCAGAGGCTGACAGAAGGCAGTAATTAAATGGTGAATTGGATGTGAAACAAACAAAAAAAAGTACATATAGATGGTTACAGAGTAGACAGGGGGATGTTAAGAAGAATAAAGGAAATAGAGAAGCCAAAGAACTTATATGCATAATACATGGACATAAACTAAGGGGGGCATTGCCAGAGGAAATGAGGGTACTTGGTGGAGAGGGGCAAAGGGGGGAAAATTCGACAACTGTAATAGCAAAGTAAATATATTTAAGATAAATAAATAAATAAATAAAGGTGTGCAGGCTGGCTCTACCTGGGTTTGAATCTTGTCCCCTCTGCTGTTCAACTGTGTGCCTCTGGCAAGTTGCTTAATGTTCCATGTCTCCACCTCTCTTTGGAAAAATGAGGATAATAATCATGCCTCCTCACAGGTAGAATGAAATGAGAAAATCGTTGTAAAGGGCTGAGCCCTCTATCTGACACATGCAAGCTCTCAGTATTATCTCATATACTATTTATTTACACACATAACTGGTCCAAAATTGCCACCTGAGGGGATTCCTTCCCCTTTCTACTGGTCAGTAAACCAGCATATTTACCAATAAAATAGCTTTACTTCCCAAGTACTCACCATCTTTATTCCAAGATCATTTTTTCTTTCCTTTTTCTTTTTCTCTTTTTCCTTTTGGCTTGTCCTGCCTCCTGAGAGGAAATTTATGCTGCAGCAACACAAAATACTCTTTAAAGTAAGGTACTTTAAATGTTTATTTTAATTTTTTAAAGCTTTTATTTATTATTTTTAGACAGAGGGAAAGGGAAAGAGGCAGAGAGGGAGAGAGACATCAATGTATGGTTGCCTTTCACCTGCCTCCAGGTATTGACCTGGCTAGAGACCTGGCTTGCAACCTGGTTATATGCCCTGGCTGGGAATTGAACCAGTGACCTTTGGGTTGGCAGGCTAGCACCTTATCCACTGTGCCACCAGCCAGGGCATGTTCTTGTTTGTTTCACTCTATTTTTGCCCTTCACACTTACCCTATATAAATGCTGCACAGTATCCTAGTGTATAAATCTATGTAATTTATTTAACCATTTGCCCTGTAGTAAGTAGCCAGACACATAGGTGTTTTTGTAAATAATGCTACAGTGAGCATTCCTGTAAAATACTTTGCTACATTTTTGAATATGTCTATAGACTAAGTTCCTGGCAATGTAGTTTTAAAGCATGCCCTTTTACATAAATACTGTTTGTTTCAACAAGTATATATTATGCATTTACTTTGGGTCATTGACCTGAGGCACAGGGTGTGATGTTCAGAGTAGAAGACCAAAGCAGCTCTGCCTTTGAGGTACTTATGCTTTTTAGTTACTTATTTTTGCCAACACTTGTCCAGTGTATACTATGTGCTGGGTGCTATTCAAAGGGCATTACATTCACTAACTGACTCAATTGCCCAACGATCCTATGAGGTAGTTATCATTTATCCCTGTTTTACAGAAGAAAAATATAAGGCCTGGAGATGCCAGTTTTCTTTTATAAAATAATTTTTAATGTTTCAATTACAGTTGACATAGTTATTACTTTGAATATTTCATGCCAGTCCCTTCTGGCCTGCATAGCTTCTGTTGAGAAGTCAGCAGGCAGTCTTAAAGAAGTTCCCTTGTAGGTGCTTAACTGCTTTCCTTTTTCTGCTTTTAAGATCCTCTCTGTCTAACTTTGACATTTTAATTACCATGTGGGTTTCTTTAGTTTCATCTTATTTGGGACTCTTTGCTTCCTGGGCTTTTTTTGTCTTATTTTTCTGTTGCCAAATTGGGAAAAGTTTCCATTATTATTTCTTCAAGTAGGTTTTCAATTCCTTGCTCTCTCTCTTCTCCTTCTGGTACCCCAGTTTTGAGAATGTTTAATGCTTGATACTGTCCCAGAGGTCCCTTAAACTATTCTCATTTTTTCCTTGTTTGTTGTTGCTGACCTGATTGAGTGTTTTCAGCTCCCTTATCTTCCAAATCACTGATTCATTTCTCTACTACATGTATATAATTTGTTGTATTGTTCATTTATGAATGGTTCTTTTCTACATTTTCTATATCTATTTTTATGTTTCCTATCTCTTTATTGAAGATCTCACCAAGTTCCTCTTCTCTTCCCCTAAGTTTATCAAGATTCCTTATAACCAGTGTTTGAATTCTGCATCTGGTAGATTACTTGTCTCCACTTTGTTTAGTTCTTTTTTGGGAGTTTTGTTCTGTTTTTTCATTTGGGACATGTTTCTTTTGCCCCTCATTTAGGCTGCCTTTCTTTGTTTCTATATATATTAAGTATAGCTGCTATGTTTTCCAGTCTTGGTAGGATGACCATGGGACCCAGTAGTGCTGTCTCCCTAGTTTCCTGAGCCTGGTGCTCCAGGAACGTCCCTTGTGTGGACTTTATGTGACCTTATTTTGTAGAAGAGCAGTGATTGCTATTGGCATATCAGTGGGAGGGATTGTTTCTCACTCCGAATGGTTGTGAGGACTGGCCATGGCTACAGTAGAGCTATAAGATTTGCTTTATTGAGGCTCTGGTGCTTGCTGAGTCTGCCCTTTAGGTGTGTAGTTTATGGAGGTGGTTGGGTGGTGTCCTGGTGTTGCCTGAAACCTGACCAATGACTCTGTTGTTTCTGAGTCTGAGGCCTCTTAGGAGGGTCTCTGGTGCAGGCCAAGTTCAGTCACTGCCTATGCCTTGCCCGAGGCTACTTGGTATGATTACATAACCATCTACAAATAGTTGCCACTTGTACTGGTCTGGGAGGTCCCTGGGAGAGACTAAGCTATAAGCTGAGGCCAGCGACTGCTAGTGCCAGGCTTCGGGCTGCGTAGCAAGAGGGATAGGGCATGCCAAGGTCAAACGCTGCTTATTTGTGGTTTGTGGACTTTGGGAGGTTTTGAGATAGTCTGCAGCATGAACCAAAACAAGCCAAAGCCACTCGAAGCGGCTTGAGTGGGCCCACAAGTTGGGTGGGGCTGAGTGTCAGGGAATTGCCAAAGCAGGGTGAACTATGTTAGCTAATTTCATGGAAACTCATAGATTTGGTGCCTACCTGTCTGCTCTGTAGTGGGAGAGCTCAACAAGGGAATAATGGCTTCAGCTGGCATTTTTGTCTGGGTGAAAGCTGCCCCTCCAGCCATCACCCTGAAGCCAGACACGTCCATTTCTCCCCATAGTTTCATACACCTTTTTAGCTGCTGCCCAGTACTAGAACTTGGAGCAAGTGAGTCCACCAACAGGTATGTCTTGTGTGCAGGTTCTTTAAGAGGAATGTGTGGGAAGCCAACACCTTATATTTTTAGCCACAATCTACCCTGGATTTCATACCCAAAAAGTTTCAGGCACTGGAACCCTGTGCTGGGGAGCATGGTGTGGGGCTTGGACCTCTGGCTTTTCTCTCTGGGGGATCTCTGCAGCTGAGTTATTCCTCTTGACTTTTAACACCACCTGTGGGACTCGGATGAGCATATTCTGCATCTCTGCCCCTCCTACCAGTCTCGCCATGACTTCTTCTGTATATCCTTAGTAATAGGACTTCTCTTCAGCTAGACTTCATTCAGGTGGTTCTCAGCGATGGTTGTTTTATAGTTTAGTTGTAATTTTGAAGTGGTTGTGGGAGGAGGTGAACACCATGTTTATCTACTCTGCCATCTGGACCAGAAGTCTCAGTTTTCTTTTTTAAGTTCTCATGGTGAGCCCCAGATAAAAATGGAATTCAAACAAAAGCAGTGTGAGTCTAGGGTTCACACTCTTCAGGCCGTCCATCTTATAAGTCGATTTAATTTAAACAGTTTCAAGACATGTGATGATTGTTCTGGGGAGGGAATGACAGTGCACTCCATAAGTAGGTAGAAAGAGCATTGCATCTAATCCCAAATCAAATTAAGGCCCCTTAGGAAGTGACATTTGAATTGAAGTTTGTCAGAGGATTTTATGAGTTCAAGTGACAGGCTTACATCTGGGTTTTTGTTCAAAGCACTGTCTGTGATACCTGAATTCAAAGAAAGTAAGATGGTGAATGAAGAGAAGGCTAGAGTGATGTGTCCTTGAAAGGAGGGGCAAGGCACCATGTCCTCCTTTGTTTTTTGGAACCAATGCTATCCAATAGAACTTCCTTAAGTGGTGAAAATGCTTGATATGCTGAGCTGTCCAACATGGCAGCCACTAGTCACATGTGGTTATTGCAACTGAGAAACTGGAGTTTAGATTTAGTTTAACAAATTTCACATGTACCTGGTGACTGCACTATTTAGCAATGCAATTCTAGAATAAAAGCTTCTGCAAAAAAGGGTAAGGATCTCTTTTAACTTTGCCTTCTCATCCAGCTGACTTCAGAGAGCTAAGCACATCTTTAAGTGTTAAGCTCCTTTTAGAAAAATATAATTTAAAATTATCCCTAAAATAATGTCAGAGTGGAGGAGTGGTGATCATCCTTTGTGGATACATTCAGTGGCACATGATACAGCACACAAGTAGAGTGAACCAGTAAAACCTCAGGGTTTGATAACCTGGAGAACATTTTTTAGGCCTAATATTTGTGTAGGGTTTGAAATTGCAGGGTCGTAAGACTTTAAAGCTAGAAAGATAGTAATGTTTATTCTTCAGATTATAGAACTAAGATCCAGAGAGACTTGCCAAGACATTAAAGGGAGTTGGGGCACAAAGCCTGGCCAAATGCTCGTCACCCAGGTCGTGTCCCACACAGGACTGGAATGCCAATGTTTCTCATGTCTGCTACCTGGATATTGATTTTATTTTGTAGACTCTATTGTGAGTTATTCATTCATTAAAGATAAAATACTGCACAAAACCAGATATGATCATTGTCCCTCCAGGTCGTAAAGTCATGTGTACAAGATACATTATTTAAATAATCACAGACATAAATATACTATTGTAAATGTTAGGAACTATAAAGGAGACTACTATAGGATAACGAAATTTGATCTCTGTGGAATTGGGAAGAGCTTCCCATGCAGAAGTAGTAATTGAGGTGAGCTTTGATGGTTGAGCTGGTTGCTACATTTAGCAAATAATATAAAACAGTCAGTTTGGCGTTTTATTTGGCAACCCCAGTTGGAGTTAGTTTTGGACTACATTGGTGGTGGTGGTGTTAATGAATCAGTTAATAGAGATATTTATGTGACTGAAAAGCTGGACTGGGTAAAGTATTGGTTATCACAATACGGAGGGAAAGAAGAATGATAACCCTCCTAGGATGTCTCCCTAGTTTCTTTTTCACGTAGTTGGATAGACACTGCTACCATTTGCTGAAATATGAAACACTGGAGAAGGCCAGTTGTGGTGGTGCTGGGATCCTTGATGAAATTATCCAGCCCCCTAGCTATAAAACTGACAGTCATGTAGACCTGAACAGAGTTAAGCCTTTCCTAGTTATATAAGGAACCCAACTATCACCTTTCACAAGGCAAAGAACTTGAAATTGATTTCCACTTTGCAGTTGAAACCAACTTCTCTTTCTGCCACTAGACAGAATCAACATCAAGACAAGTCAAGGTAGAGAACAAGAGTAAATATGTCTTCCCTCTTTGGTCAAACTTCTACTTGTTGCACTGATTTATTTGATGTAGTGCTTGAGATCAGCTATATCATCTCCCTTTTGATATGCTTTCAGGTATTTTTTTTCCTGTTGACATTTTCTCTCGATAAGATAGGTTGCTGCCTCAGCCAGCCTGTGGGACTTCTCTAGGAGAAAGTTTATAAGGGATGGACCCTTCAGTGAGGGTGGTTTCAAGCCTGCCTGTTTTACAAATGCCTCTGGGTAGAAGAGGCCAATTATAAACTCTGAGCTTTGCAGAGATTTCCCTGGGCTTGGAAGTGTAGTGCCAGTGTGACATTTCAAATTGAAGTTAAAGATGGCATATTTTTGCATGTTAATTAGGAGGATGTCAGCATTTAATAATGTTGTTTTGCATCCTAGAATGTCTGCACAAAAGCAGCTTCCACGGCCATACTTTTTGGGGACTCAGCCATACTTTTTGGGGACTCGGAGATAAAGAAGAGATGAAGAGAGTTCTTGTTTGTCATTGAGGAAAGTGAGACCAGCTGGAGTCCTATTCTTTTGCCTCTGGTGTAATAGGTTCTGCTGGCAAATTCCATGAAATGGTCTTTGTTGACCATGAAACAAAAGGATAACAGGAGGGAATCTGTGTTGCTATTGGCTGTTCCTCTACAAATAAAGATGAGGAGGCCTAGGCCAGGGACCCTTCATTTGCTTCCCTATTCAGGGAGCCCAGAAAGGTTTCTAGAGTTGAGAGCACAGATATTGAAGACAGACAATATGTGTATAAATACCAGTCATCACTTACACATTGTGTGAATTTTAGTTTCATTATATGAAAATAGAAATACTGATTTTATTTTTTCTGTAGGATTGTTAATAAAGATTAGAGTAAGTGACTGTAAGGCTAGAGGCATTTGGCAGATACACACTGAATGTGACTTGGGTTAATGTTCTTTGATACCAACACCCTCTTTTAAAGTGTGAAACTTTTATCTGCCTCCAACATCTGGTAAAATTTAAGAGTTTATTACATGTTAACTTTGTCCCAAGCACATTGCTGAGTACTTTACATTATCTAATTTAATCTTCACAAAACTCCTATTAGATAGGTGCTATTCTTATCTTTATTTTATACCTGAGGCTGGAAAGAGAGAGTTCCCTTACCTGCTCAGGGTAACAAAACTATTAACTGACATTGCTCTCTTTGGTTTTATATGTAAAGCCAAATGACTCTGGCAAGAACAAACTTCCAATTATAGGATGTTGGCTTATCATCCTTCTGTGCTTATATATCATAGTTCTGTAGGGTGGAGCAGATAAGAGAAAGAAGAGTAAAAAGAAAGTGATGAGTTTATGAATGATGCCATAAAGTGTTGAGCGAGCAAGGGGTGAGGGGAAGTGATTTGGAACTGAGCTGATTCACATACAATTGATGGACTGGAAGAAAACAGTTTCCCTGAGTCATGCTATTAAAAACCAGATGCACAGCATAGCAACCCATGGCTGCAGTTCATGATGCTGTCTCCATATGTTCAATTGCTTATGCTACAAAGAGTCCTGAGTGACAATATGTGCCTGGAAGTGTTAGGTGTTGGGATGGGGAGGTACATAAGAGCAGATGTAGTCCCTGCCCCCAAGGACTTTGTAGTGTACAGGCAAGGACAGGTATTGATTAACACATTGTTGACTGGTAATTTTATACAAAAGCTAATGCAAGTGCTAACACAAGTTAACTTGTGTAGCAAACTATATCCACCTATTCATTAACTAAGCAGTCTGATAAATATAGCAAAGGGAGTTGGGAAAGAGAGGTACATGGTTCCCTGAGAACATATAAGAACTGGTAAAGGCAGTTCTAATCCCGTGTGTGGGGTCAGATACTGTCCCTGGGGATGAGTGTGTGACAATGGGAAAAGAAGCAAAAGGAAGGATGTTGACCAGAGAGGGGAGCAGATGTGAGAGCCATGAGATAAGGTAGGCACAGCTTGCATATGGGAGCTGAAGGGAACCAGTGGGAGTGGAGCAAAAAGAGCTATGGAAATTGACTGCAGAAGGTGCCTGCAGAGCCAGCAAGGTTAGTCATACATGGATTTGGGCCAAGGTGAAAACACTTGCTGAATGTCTGTGTCTTTATATGCTCTATGTGGACCCATACATTCCCCAACCCTCCCACCTCCTCCAAATAGAACTATATACTACCCCTTGGGACTGACATCATCCCATTGAAAATGTATTCTCTAGATTTTCAGCTATTAGTCTTCACTACCATCATATTATATTTTCCAGTAGCAAGGCAAACAAGTCTGTCCTCTTTCTCAACCTGGGGCAGTGGGACAAAGGGTCCGAGTGCTATTTACTGTGGACTAGTCAGGCTGACACTGAGAAAGACATTTCTGCTGCTTTGAGTCTCGCTGTTCTTCCTCTATGAAGGAGGAATGATTTTCTCTCTTTGTTTTGTTTACTTTGCTGTGTAAAGGGTGATCCATGGACCAGCAGCATCAACATCACCTGAGTACTTACTAAAAATTCTGAATCTTAGGCCCTACCCTAGCCTACTGAATCAGAATCTCCATTTAATGTGTAACTTTATTGTTTGTAGAAAGTTCAAGAAAACTAATGTATACCATGCAGAGCTACTGTGAAGATAGTGTGTTAGTTCCATTTTTACATTTAATTTCTAGTGCCTAGTGCAGTGTCTGCCCTAGGCTTCTCTGTAAGGATTTAAATGAGTAAATACTAAACTTATACAAAATGAGAGGTGATAGAGTTTTGATTCATTCTCACTTAAAACTCAGGGTATGGTTCTCATTAAATATTTTATCAAGCTCTGAAAATTGATTTAGATGCATGTCAGAAAATGTTTTCTTTGGCTTGGTGGTGTCCAAAGATTGTGTTTGTTAATTAAGGCCATCAGTGGCTTCCTTTTACAATGTGCCCTGCCCTCCCCTTTGTCCAGCCACCATCCCTGTTGAGTTTGTTACAGAGCTAGTTCTGAAAATAGCAAGAGAAACACACATTCCCATTTGGGAGGGAGTCTGGCCACCTCCAGAAGTGTGTGTTGGCTAATGTGGAGACAGGGGGAGTTTGATTCATGTCTCCTAGAAACTTGCAGCCTGCCAAGTGATGACCCGAATTAATTATTTAATCATTTATAATTCTTCACATAATTTTTATTTAGTATTACTAGGTGATCTATATATTCTTCACAGTGCGTCTCTTGTGTATACTCTGTAAAAGTTGCATTTCTGCCATCACTAGGCTTGGCCTGATTATTCATGACCAGAGAGCAAGCTATTGATGAGGCTGAGAATTTATTGGAGAGGAGGAGATGTGAACTCAAATGCTGGGGTGGGGGACAGTGGGGATTTGGCAGGTAGAAGGAGAGAATGAATAGGATGCAATAGGATGGCTGAGGCAGTGGGAACCTCTGGTAACTGGCAAGTTAGGGGACTGGATAACATGAAACATTCAGGTTTTACAATAAATGTTGATCACTAATTCATATTGATTTTTAAAAATATAAAAAACTTTATCTGCAAAGGAAAATCAAGCCCTCTGTAATTTTTAGAAAATCAAGATATAGAAGCCTTTCTATGGAAGTTGTAGCAATATGGAAAGTGAGAAATGTTAGAGCAATTTTAATAATAATACCATCTCCTGTTTTCTACATCTTACGGTTTACAGGGCACCTTCAAGAAAGTTATATTATTTGATCTTTATGATAATCCTGTGTGGTTGCTAGACCTGTTGGCTATTTCAGAGAGAAATTTCCCATTCACAGAAAAAGCATTGCATTGAGTATGAAGAACTTGCCCAAGGTTATTTGGTCATTGGTAGGGTCTCTCTTGCTTATTCCTTTATATCAAGGAAAAAATACTCGCTTCCTAGGTGACAGACACTTCAGACACATTGTCTTGTTAGGCCTCCCAAGTGTAATTAGCCTCATTGTAAAGATTAGAAACCTACACTATCAACATTAATAAACATTTACCAAGCTTCAGTCTAATGGCTTTAGCATGGACTAAATGCTTTAAGCTGACCATCTCATTTTATACCCATCACAGGTAGTCTAGGTAGAAACTAGGTACTCTCAGCATCACAATTTATAGAAGAGAACAAGATTTTATTACGGAATGGTGAGCTATCTTGCCCAAGGTCACAGGGCAGTTAACGGGTGATGAAGCCCAAGTCTAAACTACCAGTATAGTGTGCTGAGTGATGTGAATGCCCGTTCACTAGATTAACTCAAATGAAACTGCTAATACTGACAGCTTGTCTTCTACAATAGCAATTTGATATGATTCAACCTAATGAAACATACCTTATCTGTCTCCAATCCATCTTATACTAATTTCCAGAAACAGGAAACAACTATGAACAGGTAGGTTCGGGGTGTTTTTGTGTTTTAAGTTATGCTTAGTAATCTGCTAATCGTTTGTTTATTAACTTAAGAAAAACCTTGAATTTGAAAACTGAGAAAAATCCATATATATTTGTCAAATTTAGGTACCACTTTTACTAAATATTTATTTCTGTCATAAACTGAGGATTTTTAAGTTTTAATTGATGCTTAAATGATAATAGTTTTGAGTGTTATTTCAATTTAATGCCACTGAAAATCGATATGATTGTAAATAATAATTATAAAATAATGAATTAAGTGTCCCAACCTTCAGTCACGTCTTTCAGGAGAAGGCTGAATTTATAAATAAGTTTATAAACATCACCTTAGTCAACCTGGTTATCAAAATATACGATGTTTTGGTATGATTGGAAGGAATTAGAATTAAATTCAATAGTTTCGTTTCTAATTTTTGTTCACTGTAAGGACTTTTAAAATAGGGCTTTACTTTCCTAAACCTCACTAATAGTATTCTGTTAATGGAAAAAGCCTGGGACATCCTCCAGTGCAACTTCTGTAAAAGTGCTTCCTGAGTCTTGGCTCATGTATGTATATGCACCTTCTCTCTTGCCCGTGTTTGTTAGTGCCTAAAATACACATGGGGTGCCATTCTTCAGGCTGGTTCTGTTTAGTCCCTGCACCTTTTAGGTTGGAAGCTGAAAGAAATCTAAGAGATTGGTACATCTATTACCTTCTGTAAAAAACACTACAGGCCCTGGCTGGTGGTATAATGGATGGGGCACTGGCCTATGAACCCAAAGGTTGCTGGTTCAACTCCCCAGCCAGGACAGATAACCAGGTTGCAAGCCAGGTCCTTAGCTGGAGGCAGGTGAAAGGCAACCATACATTGATGTCTCCCTCCCTCCCTGCCTCTCTCTTCCTTCCCCGTCTCTCTAAAAAATAATAAATAAAATCTTAAAAAAACAAAAACAAAAAACTACAGTGCCTGAGTACAGCTCACCAGAATGAGGTTTCTGTCTGGTATCCTTCAAATTGAAACATGGTGCCCTTTACTACACTTTCAAATTTGAGTGTTCAGCATTCCCCCACCGATGAGTATGACACCCTTCTCAAAGAAAATAGATGAGTATATTTATAAATTTGGTGATTTAAAAAATATTTTAGAGAAATAGTTTTTTAAGTTATAAGGATACAACATAATGGAAGTAAGTTCTTCAACACTTGTGTGTCATGCAGAGCAACACTTGTTTTTTTAAATGTATCTTTTACATAATTATCAGAGGTTAGACCATGGGATGAGATTGATGAAAAAAATAGTGTATACAGAATTACTTGTGATTTACAACTTCTGTTACTGAACAAAAAGGGAGATTAGACTGCCTGCCACCATCAAAAGCCAAACTCATGAGGCAGATGCTGGTGAAAGAGAAAAAGGGTTTTGTACAGGTACTGCTTGATCTGAGAGAATGGCAGACACCTGTCTCATAGCTCATCTTCTCTGCAAAACCAAGGCTAAATCAAGTATCTAGAGATCCTCCTCCAATTTAAAGTCCAGGCCTTTGGAGCTTGCAGGCAGCTGCTAAGTGGTCATCCAGGTAATTTAGCTTGTTTCCAGCTGCTGTTTGATTCAGGCTCCCTCCCGGAGGCTGCAGGTGAAACTTGTGTGGCCTTGGGCCATTTGGCTGCTAGGGCCTCAAGGTCCCAGCAACACACAGGCTAGTGTGTCCCAGGTGGGCAAGAGTAAAGAAGAGACAGGCCCCCTCTTGAAGGCCATAGGCCATGTAACCCATGGAGAGAACATACAAGTCCACTATGCAAGTCTAAGTCACGCTGAAAAGTACTGAGCAAGATAAAGTTTCTTTATTTCCCTGGGTTTATATTAGCTGGGGTGTGGGATGGACTAGGTGCTTTCTCAAAATGACCAAGCAACTTCCCATACTTTCATGGGCTTAGGGTGGGTCCACCTCCCATCCAATCCCTTCTTTCCCCAGGCTAGACTGACAGGCCACTTTGGTGCAGCACCTCCCCCTGCCTCTAATTTGACTTCTATGATGCATGTGCCTGCCATCCTCTGGTCCCACCTCCAGTCTGGCACTGGAGGGCAGGGAGGAAGGGCTTTTCACAGGCCCAGTATAAGAACTTTCCCCTGCTGACATGTTGGCTGTGAGGATACTCCTCAGTCTCTAATCAACTGTCCATAGGTAACAATTCTACTTTACCAAGCACAGAATAACAACACTGATTTAGGATTAATTGAAGGGCTCAATGTAACTTGTCTTCCTGGGCTTATCCTAAAAGACATGAGATGATGAATGGATCTATGACACTTTAATGTTGATATTTTTATCACCTAGTCAGGAAATTTATTGATTATAAGATGTATTTTTCAAACTTCATCCTTTATGAATCACCTTCATGATTTATCCATATTTGAACATAATGTCTATTATTTACTTTAAGTTTTCTTTTGAAAAACTTACTTTCTAACTTAAAATTTTCAAAAGAAAAGGCCTCATTATCATTGCTATGTGTTTAATTTCTTTCTTTCTTTTTTTTAATTGAACATTTTTTAAAAAGATTTTATTTATTATTTTTAGAGAGAAGGGAAGGGACAGAGCAGAGAGGGAGAAAGACATCACTGTATGGTTGCCTTTCACCTGCCTCCAGCTATGGACCTGGCTGGAGACCTGGCTTGCAACCTGGTTATGTGCCCTGGCTGGGAATTGAACCAGTGACCTTTTGGGTTTGCAGGCTGGTGCCTTCTCCACTGTACCACCAACCAGGGCCTGGTGATTAATTTCTTACCTCATATACTTGCTTTTTCAAACTTTAAATTAAAAACCCAGCTGTAAAATTTTTTTTTCAATTAACTTTTAAAAGTGAACTTTATTTTACTACCATAATTTACTAGTTATATGTTTTTCTAGTGCACATTAACAATATACACACTTATTAAAATGCAGAAATCCATCCATGTACCATTTAGAAGCATATCCTGTTCAGACCTGAACCAAACTTTGGGGGAAAGTGGCTGAAAGAGGATTGGGTAATTACTAAAAGTGACCTGTCAAGGTTGCCACTATAGTATTTTGTTAAACTTGACAGGGTTGCTTCCACCCTGAATTGCCCTGAGAGTCGTGCCTGCCATTTAGTTAAAGAGGTGCCACGTGGTGTTCACTATCCTTCTTTTTAAACACTCCCTCTTGAGCTGTACCCTTATTAAGCAAAGATGACCTCCACTTGGTTGGCTTGTAAGGGAACAGGCAGCGATG
Source organism: Noctilio leporinus (assembly GCA_004026585.1). Classification (NCBI taxonomy): domain Eukaryota; kingdom Metazoa; phylum Chordata; class Mammalia; order Chiroptera; family Noctilionidae; genus Noctilio; species Noctilio leporinus. The sequence goes on along the minus strand of PVIW01007382.1, from coordinate 57,147 downwards.
AATTTTTTATTTTCTGTGAGGCTCACTTTAAATGGGATTCAGCGTTCTGCTAGTGCATATAGTATATGTAAGAAGGTGACCAATTGAGATTCAAATATAATGAAGGTGAAGTGTTGCTATTCAGCTTAGCCTCCTTTGTTTTGAGCCCTAGGAAGTTCCTTGCACCAAAACAAAGCAGCTTCCCTTGTAGCTTCTGAAAAAAATCTTCTTGGCTGCTAGCTGGGTAGGAAGGACCTCTTTTCCAACCACTTTCAAAAATGAAATATAGTTTGTTCAGTTTTATTTCAGTTTAAATACATATTTTTTAAATGTGCTAAGAAATTTGGATGTAAAGTCATGAAAAATACAGAGTATTCTTTCTGAAACATGCAAATGTATCTTTTCATCATCTAGGAAACTATTATGGGACACCTAAACCTCCTAGCCAGCCAGTCAGTGGGAAAGTGATCACAACGGATGCCTTGCAAAGCCTTCAGACTGGCTCCAAGCAGTCAACCCCAAAGCGATCCAAGTCCTACAATGATATGCAAAGTGCTGGCATAGTCCATGCAGAGAATGAAGAGGAGGATGACATTCCTGAAATGAACAGTAGCTTTACAGGTAAAGACCAGATTACACTCTCATCAGCAGACTTGGGGAAAGTAAGCAGTGGGTGGCTTTTTGCAAAGAATGATTATTTCCCTAAGAGGAATTTGGAGGAGTCACCAAAATCCAAGCTCTGACCACACAATGCATGGAAGAGGTGGTCTTATCCCCAGTCTATGTTTCATGCTTTTTCATGAGAGTATTTTAACTTCTCCCAAATACCTTAAAGGGGCTGAAGAAAAATGTAGAAGGGAATCAAGAATAATCGCATTGTTTCTGTTGCATCATGTTCATTTATTTCCTGGCCTTGACACTGCTCCATAATTATGGCTGATTGCTTATAAAGAGAAATAATGAGAATTTCTTTAACAATTTAATAATAATTGATGCCATATAAAAGGCTAGTAACATCCTTTTATGTCATAACTTTGCAAATGTGTGTGTGTATATATATATATATACATATGTTACAGCCTTTCATTATTGCCCAGTCTGTGTTCAGGAAGTCAGCATGGCTACAGGACAATTGCTATGGGAGATAGAAAGTAACTCAATTTCTGATTGTATGTTTTCAAGACCCCTGGAGATTGACATTTAATGTTATCTGCCTTTATAAAAATTCAACATGAGCCCTGGCTGGTGGCACAGTGGATAAAGCACCAGCCTGTGAACCCAAAGGTCACTGGTTCTATTCCCAGCCAGGGCACATAACCAGGTTGCAAGCCAGGCCTCCATATATATATATACATATGTATGTATGTGTGTGTGTGTGTGTATATATATATATATATATATATATATATATATATATATGCATTCTACATTATATAGCATATATTACTCATTGCATTATCTATTATATATTCAGGCTGTCTACCCCCACACTTATGTATATTTTATGAAGGGATCTTCAAGAACAAGGCCTCTCTACGGAAGACTCTATAAGCTGAGTCTTGCACATTTCCAGGAGGCACCACCATTCCGACAGGCTCTGATGGATGTTCCCTGGGTTGGTGCAATGACCTAGAATTGTTCAAAACTATTTTTCACTCTGGGGGTTTTGACCTTATATAGTAACTCAAAATGTAACAACTGCATGAAATGTGAGGTATTACAATTTATATAGTGTTTTGACTTATATTGTTCTTCTATATTTCCAATACTTAAATATTTTCTTTAATATTTTGGAGTTATCATTCTCAAGGAGTTATCCATTTGCAGCATTTGAAATCTTCCTCTCTCATAGTGACCCCTTCTGACTTCACCGTATTCAGCCATTGTTTGATTAAACTTAACCCCAATAAAGGGCAATTACTTAAACTTTGTATTTTCTTCTTTGTGCTACCAATTCTGATAGAATATTTAGGAAAAAGTTTGTATTATATGAGTGCTTTCTACAGCCTAGATGGATTTTTTTTCATTCTTTAAGCTCAAAAACCTAAAATTCTTCAACATGGCACTTAAAAACATTTTTGATGACTTTAATATTATGTCAGTAGCCCCTCTGCAAGAAGCAGTGGAAAAGGAAGGAGGCCTAGTTTGGTATCCTGGCATGTTTCCTGAACTTAATAATATATACTCTTATCAATAAAATGAGTAGCTAGGATGAAATCATGTGTATGTACCCCCTTGTAGCTCTAAGAATTTAGTTCCATGAAAATTTTTATTTTCTCAATTACAGTGGGTTAGGCTTGTGGCTAACCTATAGTTGCAACAAACAGCTAAGAGAAATTTGCTATCTTTTATGTATGTCTTACTGAAATTGGGGGATTCCATCCACTTAGAAATAAATATTTTATCCATTTATAGTTAGCAGCCCTTACTGATATGAAAGCAGATTATTTTCAAAAGTCAATAGTTCTTTTTAAAATAGCTAATATTTTAATGTCTTAACCTTTCAACAAGTAAGAATAACAAATCATGAAATATAACACAAAACACAGAAGCAGAAGGTCTTTGGAGTGACATGCATTGAAATGGTTCTGCCCAGCCATCTGCATGGTCCTCAAGACCCATGTGTCTTTATTTGTCCTTTATTTATTAGGCATATTTACAATAGAAAGCACATAGGGGTTGTTGACTTGAGGTCTTGATGCTTTTACTATTTCTAACAACTAAAACCGCTTGTGTCTAGATGTCATGCCTCAAAAACTCTGTTCCCATAAAATCCCCACTTGAAATGCTGGCATCAAAGGCCGATGACATTAAATGTCCATCTCTAAGGGGGTTGAAAAACATAAAATCAGAAATGGAGTAACTTCTGTCTCCCATAGTAATTGTCCTATAGACATTCTGATTTCCTGAACATATACTGAGGAATAATGGAAGGCTGTAATTGGTATTGTTCTCTGATCATCTTTGCTAAAGTCAATTTGACCGTTAGTTTCTGCACCAAAAAGTGGCACCTGGTTATCTTTTTCCAGCACCTGTCTCAACAGCAAGAAAGCCAATAAGATGCACAGAAAATTGGCCTCATTATAGACATGTGGTGGGACATCCTCAGTGTAAAGAATATGTTGAATGAATGTGCCCTCACATACCACATTATAACCAATGACAGCTGATAACCTGTCATATACTAATTGATAAGTTATTGCAAATAATTGACACTTCCTAGTCTATGATATGTGTATCAAACTGTGTCAAAGCTCTTTCTACTCTGGACCACTTTAAGTAGCCATCCTCCAGCCACTTCAAGCCTAGAGTGACAATAGTAATGAGGTCTTGCATATTAATAGTCTCTCCTGGTGATTCTTATGGACCATCCAAAGATAAACCAGAAATGAATACATGTTGGCTTCTGAAGAAGTAAGGATAAATCTTTTAATTCTTGCCAAATTGTGAATTTATTTTGCCTTGATTAGTAACTTCAAAATGTTTTCTTTAATGACTTAATTTCCCTTTTTTCTTCAAACTTACAGTTGATTTTTTCATCAGTGTTCCTGGATGTAAATGATAAAACAAACTAAAATTAGTTTAGGTAGGAAAGAGCATTTAGGGGTAGCCTTGATTTCTGGAATTAACTTAGAGGTTCAGTCATGGTATAAGGTGACTTTCTGCATCATTCATCTCTGCTTTCCTTTATGTAGGCTTATGTGTCAGGCAGGTCTTCATAGGCTGTGTCAAAAGGGTCACCAGAACCTATCAATGTAATAACTTCAGCATCAAGAGGTTACCTTGACAAGAACAGAACTTCCATGACTAACATTCCTTGGTTTACCTTGGATCATGTGCCTAGTCCATTCACAAAGGCAAGAGTGATAGGAGTGTGACTTGGGCCCAACACATGAGCCAGGAGGGCATTTGAGGCAGTCCCTGCCTAGACCTAGAATAGAGGGGATGATTTCTAAAGGGAGGTCCAAGTGGTGGTACCAGCAGAGGAAACAGTTGCAGGGTAAGGAAATACCACAGACAGCCTCCTCAGTGCTTTTGTTATTTTGGTAGCAGTTGCTCTTTCATAGTCTTGACATCTTCCATGCAACTTTTGTTTCCCTTTGTTCTCATCTGTGTCATTGGGAACTACTGATCAGAAAAAGATTCCAGTTACAGCCTTTCATTATTGCCCAGTCTGCGTTCAGGAAGTCAGCATGGCTACAGGACAATTGCTATGGGAGATAGAAAGTAACTCAATTTCTGATTGTATGTTTTCAAGACCCCTGGAGATTGACATTTAATGTTATCTGCCTTTATAAAAATTCAACATGAGCCCTGGCTGGTGGCACAGTGGATAAAGCACCAGCCTGTGAACCCAAAGGTCACTGGTTCTATTCCCAGCCAGGGCACATAACCAGGTTGCAAGCCAGGCCTCCAGACAGGTCTATAGCTGAAGGCAGGTGAAAGGCAACCATACATTGATGCTTCTCTCCCTCTCTGTCTCTCTCCCTTCCCCTCTCTCTAAAAATAATAAATAAAATCTTTTAAAAAATTCATCATGAATGTCAACATTGCCGCAGTTTGTGGATACTTTGGTGACATCACCTCTTGATGTTTCTAGTTAATAAGAAGACAACCAGACTCATGCACTTAGAGCCTTCTTTGAAGACCCAAGGCCAATCTGTCCACCCACATACTGTTCTGGGATACTGTCTTGGTTTTCACAGGAACATTCTCCTCCTTACTTTTGCAAGAGATACTCAACATGACTCACTGGTATAGTTGTCGCTGTCTTCTAAACTTTTATGTACTTTCCAGCTTGATTTATGAGTCTTTGATCTTCACCACTGTCTACCAAAAATGTTTTAGATGATTTATATAAAATGGACATTAATACCACTGTATCTGTGTTTTCATCATGGACTTCCTTCTTGCACTCAAAAGTCCTCTGAGTCATGAAACCAAATGGTGCCTCTGGAATGAGAGTGCAGCTTAGCCTGTGTTTTGATGACCTTCTCAGTTTAAGAAACTTTAGGGTTTGTTTTGAGTCATGATTTGTTTTTTTCTTTAACATTTCTAACGTTGTGAACAATACATTATTTAAATAGACTTTTTCTTCTTTTGGTTCATCATTTTGATGGTTTTACATTTAAAACCTTTTATCTAAATAAAACAATATAGTCAATGGTCAGAAGTTAGGAAAGGGGCTTTTAGATGCACACAGTATTTGGGCTGATGCCTCAATATATGGGGTATGACTGATGATTGTTTCCCCTCTTTCTTCCCTGGATGAAACAGCCGATTCTGGTGATCAGGAAGAGCGCACTCTCCCAGAAGCAACGCTGCCACCTGTGAATAGTAGCATTGTTGCTGCTCCCATCACGGACCCTTCTCAGAAGTTCCCTCAATACCTACCTCTTTCTGCAGAGGATAATTTAGGTCCTCTACCTGAAAACTGGGAGATGGCCTATACTGAAAATGGAGAAGTCTATTTTATAGAGTAAAGTATACCATTATTTCTACCTGAATCTCTCCCTTTCTTTTTCTTTATCTTTTTTGTTTTTCTTTCCCTTTGTTTTATTCCCCTTCCTTTCCTCTTTCAGAGCCAACCTAGGAAATTTGAGATAAGTGAACTATAATTCTTGTGTTATTAATTCCATCCAGAAGGAGGTACAGTCCACGTTTCTGCCTTCATGTTAATGACAGGCACTTACTTATTAAAGAAAGGGATGGAAGATGTAGTCTTTTCCTGGGAATTAGGGATACAGTGGTTTAGAACATACCTAGAAAGTCATGTTGTTTCCATCACTTACTAGTGGTATGACCTGGGAAACTTGAGTTTACCTCTTTGTATTTCAATTTTCCATATTTGCAAAAGGTGTGAATGTTATGAATCATACCTACCTTGTCAGATTGTGAGAATTGGATGAGATAATGGATGTAAAATACTTGGGCTAGTACTAATTAGCATTATTGTCACAGCTACCATTTTTATCAGCAGCATTTAATTATTACAGAGGATATTAAATAATGTTATAAAAATGGATTTCAACTATAAGATTAGTATTTTGTGCTTAGCTTTTATAGTAAATTACCTTTAAAATTATGTCTCTTAGGAAAAATTATGAGGAGCAAGGGGAAGTATGACAGGAAATTCTGATACAGAGTAATATGTGAAACTCAAATTCTTGGAAAATAATGTACCAATAATTTTTGCTAAAGAATAACTATGAATTTGATAAAAATGAGTTGGCTATTTTGATGATTAGTGAAGATGTTTAGTGAAGACCCAAGACTGTGGCTAACTTTTAGGAGATTGCAATGATGTATTTACTTTTCATACCCTGATTTAGCTTTTAAATATCGCTAATGTTTTCTGCCATATTAAACATTGCCCTAATGTTTAATAGAAAAATTATTCTAAAGTATGAGTTTTGACAACAGTGTGACTTGGTCAGAAGCTGTCAAATTCTGTAAATATTAAGTTATTAGGTATACACCATTTATAGTTTAGCCTAAATTATATATCCTGGTTAATTAGTTTTTAGGTGTCCTTCATTCTGAAGAGCTTCATCTTAGAATATCTTACCTTGAATAGCAAATTTAAATAGAATCAGATGTACCTTGATTTATGTATAAGTGTGAATATTTACTTCATAGTTTATGAGAACTCTAAGAAATGCTGGAATTTAAAGGAATACTGAAAATGAAGCATGGACAAACAAATACTGGACATTATATGGAAAACAAACATGAGAAGACTTTAAAGGAAGAAAAGGCAAACTGGCTAAGAAGCTTGGGGTCAAATGCATACAGGTTCCCTAAGATTTACCTCATATATTCCAAACTTGGACCTGAAGAAGCCAATAACCCAGAAATATCAAGTGGAGACCAAAAAAGTCCTACTAAAAGCCTGCTCTTTCTATCCAAAGGACCAGGAAAGGGTAATCCTACAAGACAGAAAGCTTTTCTTCAATAACTGCTTTACTCTAGCGAACAATACAGAAAAGCTTATGGTCTTTCCCCTGCCAGAAAAGGTCAGGTGGGGAGCCTAGTCCCCTACCCTTTATAAGCTGTAACCGGGAGCCCAGCTCTCTCTGCCAGCATGGTGTCAGAAATGGCTCAGTGAGAGCTAGGACACTTACTATAGCCAGATGGTAACAGATGTTCCCCCTCCCTGTGAGAACTCAGTGGAGGCCATATGGGGAAAAGCCTGGACCCTCACCCTGACCTAGAAATAATGAGGCAGCCTTCCCCTCCGTATTAGGATGGTTTCAGAGGAGATTTGGTGGAGAGACAGTACTTTCACCACCATCCAAAGGCAAGAGGCCTCTACCCCATGGAGTCACTGGAACCAAGTTGGGAGCAGTGATGAAGCACTAGTACCCTCCCCAAACTGGGACCAGTGGAGACCCAGTGAGGAGCTAGAACTCCACCTCCACCTAACAGTAACAAAGAGCTCCTCTCCCTTTTGAGTGTCAGTGAAGACCCAATGAGGACACTGGACTTTAACCCCACTGAGAAGTAACAGGTGGTAACATGTCTTCCCCTCCTTGAGAAATGTCAGGGAAAACCTACTAAAGTAGAAAGTTTAAATATGCTCTAGAGTGCTATACATAATACCCCAAATGTCCAGGTTTTAATAAAATTCATTTGTACCAAAAACAGAAAAATCTCAAATTGAGTGAATAAAGGTTACACCATGCCAACATCAAATGACAGAGATGTTGGAATGATCTGACAGAAATGTTGAAGTGGCCATGATTCAAGTTCATCTCAAATTGAGTGAATAAAGGTTACACCATGCCAACATCAAATGACAGAGATGTTGGAATGATCTGACAGAAATGTTGAAGTGGCCATGATTCAAGTTCTTTAATAAGCAATTATAAACATGCTTAAAACAAATGGAAAAATTAAAAGTTTCAGCAAAAAGTAAGTCTCGGTAAAGCAACAGAAGTTATAAAAATGAAAATTTTACTCTGGAAAAATTTAATAACCAAAATAAAAAGCTCATAATAGTCGAAAGAATGGATGGGAGAGTGGAAAGACTCAGTAAAACTTAAAGATAAAAAATAGAAATCACCCTATCTGAACAACAAAGAAACTAAACTGCATAAAATAATGAATAAAACTTCGGGGGGGCTTTGGAACAGTAATAGTAGATTTAATATTTGTGTCATCAGTTGCAGGAGAAAGTGAGTAAGGGTGAAAAAATACTCAACAAAATTCTCCAAACTTGGCCAAAGAAATAATTCTATAGAGAGGAGGGAATGCAGACAGGCTACAGTCATACAGTCAAACTTCTGAAAACAAAGAAAAATCTTGAAAGCCATGAGAGAAATAACACATTAGTTATGTTGGTGAAACAATTCAAATGAGAGCATTTTTCTCATCAGAAGCCATGGGCCAGAAGGAAGCAATATAGCATTTTTCATGTCCCGAAGGAAAATAATGCTCAACACCAGCCTGCAAACCCAAAAGTCACTGGTTTAATTCCCCAGCCAGGGCACATAAGCAGGTTGCAAACCAGGTCTCCAGCCAGGTCTGTAGCTGGAGGCAAGTGAAAGGCGACCATACATTGACGTCTCTCCCCCTCTCTGCCTCTATCCCTTCCCTTTTCTCTGAAAATAATAAATAAAATCTTTTTAAAAAATTTTTATATTTAAAAAAAATGTTCAATGCACACAGTTCTATATCCAGTGAAATTGAAGGGAAATCAAGACATTCTTCTATGAAGGAAAACTAAGCATTTGCCCCAGCAGGTTTGTACTAAATGAATAGCTGAAGGTTATTAACTAAACAACAATAAAATTATGATAAAAATATTCTTAGAACATTAGAAAAGAAGAAAGAACAATGAAAGAGTCAAGATATAGGTAAATAAAATACTTTCTTTTCGCTTCTTAAATTTTCTAATTAGGTTTAAGAGTTGAAACAAAAATGATAACACTGTCTAATATGTTTTTTAAATGTATGTAAAGGCCCTGGCTGGTGGCTCAGTGGATAGGTGCCAGCCTGAAAACCCAAAGGTCGCTGGTTTGATTCCCAGCCAGGGTACATAACCAGGTTGCGAGCCAAGCCTCCAACAAAGTCCTTTGCTGGAGGCAGGTGAAAGGCAACCATACATTGATGTTTCTCTCCCTTTCTTCCTCCCTCCCTGCCCTTCTCTCTGTAAAAATAATGAATAAAAATCTTTAAAAAAAATAATGTATGTAGAGAAAATATTTGAGACAATATTATTATAAATGAGGGGGAGTAAGGGATTATATATGTGTATATAATATATAACATAGTCATGGGTCACGTATATATGATTATATATATATGACTATATGTATATACATATAGTCATATATATACGTATATATATAGTCATATATCATATATATATGATTATATATATGTATATATATGTCTCACTATATATGGTGAGACAATATAGCTATCTGGGTTGGTATAACAAGAATAACATAGACTGGGTTGCTTAAACAACAGACATAGATAGCTGTCTTCTCTCTGTGTTCTCACATGGTGGGAAAAAATTGCAGAACAAATACAAAACAAATAGAAGACATAAGTCCTAACACATCAATGATTGCATTAAATGAATTTAAATACAGCATTTAAAGGATAGAGAACGGCAAAGAATTTTTTTTAATATGACCAAATTATATACTATCTACTAAAATCTATTTCAAATAAAAAACTACTGGTAAGTTAAAAGTAAAAATTTGAAAAAAATATATCTTGAAACATTTATCAGAAGAAAGCAAGAGTTGCATATTAATATCAAAGTAGGAAAAACTCAACACTTAAAAACTAAACAATACACTTTTAAGTAATCTATTGGTCAAGCAGGAAGTCTTAAGGGAAAATTTTTAAAAATACATTGACCTGAATAAAAATGAAGCTATAGCATCTCAAAATAGGTGGTACACAACCAAGGCAGTGATAAAAGGTAAATTTATAGCACTAAACACATAGAAAAGAGGAAAGATTTCTAATAAACTATCTAAACTCCACACTCCAAACCTAAAAAATGAGTAGCAAATTAAATGTGAAATAAGTAAGTGGAAGGAAATAACAAAGAGCAGAAATTGATGAATTAAAAAATGAAAACAATGGAGAAAATCAGTGAAATGAACAGCTGGTTCTTCAAAAAGATTAATGGAATTAAAGTACCTCTAACAAAACGGATAAACAAATTAGAAAAGATACAAGGTACCAATATTAGGAACTAAACAAGAAATCACCTCAGACCTTGAAGACATCAAAAAGATAGTAAGAGAGTGCTGCTAGCTGGTCTGCCCACAGAAATTTGACAACTTAGATGAAATGGAACATTTCCTTAAGAAGTGAAAATAAGCACAACTCATCCAAAAAGAACAGATAATACAGATAACCTTAAACTATTAAGAAAATGAATTTTTAATTTAAAAACTCATGAAAAATAAATCTCTGGGCCCAGATGGTTTCATTAGGGAACTGTTCAAAGTATTAAATTTCTACAAACTCTCTTCCTGAAAATAGAAGAGGAGTAATACTTTCCAATTATGTTTATGAAGGGAGTGTTACCTTGCTACCAAAAGCAAGGGCAGGCCAAGAAAAAAGAAAACTGGAGAGCAATATCCTCATGAATATAGTAACAGATGCAAAAATCTGTAACAAAATATAAGGGAATAGTATTCAGTAATTTAGAAAAAGAGTTATACACCACAACCAAGTAGGAATTATTTAAGGGATGCAAAACTGGTTCAATATTTGAAAAGATAATCAATATAATTCATTGTATTAAGAAACTAAAGAAAAATCACATAATCATAATCATCAATGCAGTAAAAGCGTTTAACAAAATTCAGCCCTCATTCACAATAAAAATTCTCAGAAAAATAAGAATAAGGGGTAATTTTCTTGATTTGATAAAGAACATCTACAAAAAAACACACTAAAGCTAACATACTTCATGGTGGAAGAAAATATTTTTCCTGCAAGATTAGAAATAAGCCAAGGATATTAATTAGCTCTCACTGCTCTTATTCAACATCATGCTAGAATTGTAGCAAGGATAATAAATCCACAAAGCAAAATGAGCCCTGGCTGGTGGCACAGTGGATAAAGCACCAGCCTGCGAACTCAAAGGTCACTGGTTCCATTCCCAGCCAGAGCACATAACCAGGTTGCAAGCCAGGTCTCCAGCCAGGTCCATAGCTGGAGGCAGGTGAAAGGCAACCATACATTGATATCTCTGTCCCTCTCTTCCTTTCTCCCTTCCCCCTCTCTGAAAATAGTTATAAATAAAATCTTTTTTAAAAATTAATAAAAAATAAAGGGAAATGGAAGATAGATTATAATGGAAGGAATAGAACTATTTCTCCTTGCAGATTATGATTATATAAAAATGATAAATGTACAAATATTTCTAGCATAAGTGATTTCAACAAGATTGCAAGATAAAAGATAAGCATATAACTATCAATTGTATATTTATATATTAGCAATGAGTATATTGACAAAATGCAAACTAACATTTATATTTACTTTAAAAAATTTCCATTTAAATCTTAACAAAACATACAAAATTTTGTGTGTTGTAAACTGCAACATGCTGATGAAAGAAATTAAAGCCTATTAAATGGAGAGACATACCCTCCTTGTCCATGAATTAAAAGACTCAGAATTGGTACAGTATAGATGTCAGTCCTCTTCAAATGAATATACAAACTTATTGCACACCCTTCCAAGTCTCAGAGAGGTTTTTAGAATAGACAAGTTTATTCTAAAAGTTACGTAGGAAGTCAAAGGAACTAGAATAATTTAAACAATTTTGAAAAAAAAAAAAGAATAAATCAGAGTTATCAGTATACCTGTTATAAAGACAGTATATGGCCATAGTAATAAAGGCTGTGTGATATTGATGAATAGACACATAGGTCAGTGGAATTCAGAAACAGACCCAGGTATGTGTCCAGCTGATTTTTAAACAAAGATGAGAAAGCAATTTAGTATAGGGAATATAGCCTTTTCAATAAAGTGGTGCTGGAGCATTAGGGCAGCCAGAGGCAAGTAAATTAGCCTCAACCTGCACCTCACACCTTATAAAAAAATAATAATAACTGAAAATAGATCACCATACACATAAATATAAAATGTAAATCAAAATTTAAGGGAAAAAACTAATAAAATATACAGATTTTTCCTGGATTGAGATCTAAGAATAGTCAAGTAATTCTTAGTTTTACATCATAGACTTGATCCCTAAAAGGAATCAATGATAGAGGAAAATGGGGGACATCTATAACAGTGTCAGCAATTAAAAGTAAAAATAAAAGGAATAAAGGATAAATCAGCTTCATCAAAATGAAATACTTTTGCTTAAGAGAATACTTGATAAGAAGATGAAGAGACAAACTATAGACCAGGAGAAGTATTTGCAAACCCCACATCTAAAAATTGACTGATATGTAGAACATATAAAGAACTCTCAAAACTCAAGAGTGTAAAAAATAAAAATCCAGTTAAAAATGAGCTAAAGACATGAACATAAATTTTCACTGAAGTGGATATACAGATAGCAAATAAGTATTTGAGAAAATGTTCAACATTATTAGCCATTAGGAAAATGCAAATTAAAACTATAAAATTAGTATTATGTGCCTATTAGGATAGCTAAAATTAAAAAAAAATAGTAACAGCAATAAGTTATTGTGAAGATGCAAAGAAACTAGATCACTCATACATTGCCAGTGGGTATGTAAAATTGTATGGCATTCTAGAAAACAGGCAGTTTCTTAAAAAATTAAACAGCAACTACAGTAATGACCCGGCAAGTGCACATTTGGTCAGAGAAGTGAATGAACCCTTAACTTCGTTCACATGAAAACCCGTGCATGAATATTTAAGTAAATTTATTGCAAATATCGGGTTGGCCAAAATGTCTATTTAGTTTTTTCCATAAAATAAAAAACTAATTTTTCATTTTCACCGATAACTTTATTGGTTTGGATATTTTGAGTATGTCTGTCATCTCCTGTGTGGTGTAACATTGACTGTTCTCAATTAACGCCTCAATTTGATTCCTATAAACTTCAACTGGTCTACCCAACGGTGGAGTGTCATCCAGTGAGAAATCTCCAGCACAGAACTTCACAAACCACTTTTGATCCATTCCATCAGTCATGGCACCTTCTCCATACACTGCACAAATCTTTCTGTGCTTCACTTGCGTTTTCACCTATCTTGAAATAATAAAGCATAATATGCTGAAAATGTTGCATGTTTTCTTCTATCTTTAATATTAAAATGGCTGAATACAAAAATTCACCAATTTTGATTTTTTTTTTAAATGCACACTGATACAACAGCTGTCACAATATAACCTAACAAAATTGTTTTGAATGAAGTAAAAGACAACTAAGTGCTACTCAAGCCATTTTACAGAAAAATAAACTTTTTTTTGCCAACCCAATACCAAAAACTGAAAACAACCAAGGTGTCCTTCAGTGGTTAAACTGTGGTCCTTTCATGCTATGGAATACTACTCAATAATACAAGAATGAAGTCTGTATTATTTATGAGTTGTAAGTATGTGAAAAATCTACTTTTGCCCACACCCTCTATATTCTATAACCTCAGTAAGAATTATGCTGAATGAAAATGCCAACCCCAAATGATTACATAATGTGTGATTACATTTATATTACATTTTTTAAATGATAAAATTATAGGTTGACCAACAGATTAGTGGTTACCACTGTTTTAAAATGGGTTTTACAAGGAGGAATTAGAAGGGAGTCAGGTGTGGGTATAAGGACAACATGAAGGATCCTTAAGATGATGGAAATGTTTTGCATCTTGACTACATAAACATCAGTTTCCTAGATGTGACATTGTAGTGTGCTATAGTTTTGCAAGATGTGACCAGTGGTAGAATGGGCAAAAAGGCAATGTGGGACCTCTCTGTTTGTTTGATTGTTTTTTTCTAAAAATGTCAGTGAATCTGTAGTTATCTCAAAATTATTTTTTAAAGTGTTTTCTTTTTTAAATCATACATACTCTTTCCTCCTTGCAATGACATTTTTACTGTCTTTCTATGCGTGGATAGTGCAAACTATGCGTTCTAATGCTAGACTCCCTAGGTTGATTCCCAGTTCTGCCTTGTATTGGCAGTGTCCTTGGGCAAGCAAATTCCATCACTTCTATCTTGAGTTTTCTTATCTGTAAAGTGGGAAGTAGTCATTTCAATGTCAATAATACTTCTCTCATAGGGTTAAATAAAATATAATATATAAATGAACAGATTCTGGTAATTGTAAGTAGTCAAACAGGTAGTGTTGGTATAGTTGTTACTATATTACCTTTCTTTTAAACCCAGTTGAGATGACATGTTATGTACATTTGTACATTCTGTTTTCACTGAAGGTATAATTATTTTCCAACATTTAGTAATATTTGAACCTAAGATAAAGAATTGTGGCAATTTTAAAAATCGTAATTCCAACTTAAACATTAGAAGTCAAAAAATTTTAGATTATTGCCTAAACTTCAAGAAATTAATTTTTATTTTTTAATTTTTAATTTTCATTTCTGGTTTGTAGCATAAGCTCCCACACTTGCAGCTGTCTGCCCTCATTAGCAGGCAGAGTGTACTGGGAGCCCCTGCCCCATATCGATCTGTTCCATTGTTTCTGCCAGTCATTCTCATGACATTTCTAATATGATTAAGGGCAACATTCTTTGAAATGTTCCCATACACTCTCAGACCTTCAAGGCCCCTGTCAGTGTCTACTAAAACACTTCATCTAGAGTTAGACCTTCCAAAGCGCAGTGGATAATATAGTTACTTTTTTTTAATTAATTTATTGTTTTTGTATTATAGTTGCCCCATTTCCCCCCCATGTTTACCTTCTTGATGTTTTTTCCTGGCATAGGTTTTATTTATGTTAGATGATTTTGGGTTGCCTTTACTAGATTTGAATCATAACTTGGGATGCTGCAATTAATGATATGTATTAACTGCTTTGAGCCATGTGCATGAATTACAGGAGTTTTCCACTGTCATAAGAATTCTTATGCAATAGAATAAATGAAATAGCAGCCTTCCTTGTGAATTCCAGAACTCAAGATTTAAGTCCTAGCAAATTTAAAGTAAATTGAAGTTTGCTCTTCAGCAAATGTGAAGACTATAAATTTCTAGACAGTTGTGGGCAGTATAGACAAGGTGTGTCATTTGGAACTTGTTTTTCAAAATTAAAACTGATATTGCAATTTTAGCTCTCATCAATAGAATGATTATATCTTATGTAAATAGAAAGCCTGCCAAAGATATTTCCTAAGCTGTTTTATAATATCGAATCTGGGCTCTCTTCTGGTCTGGGTTTGCTGTGAAAGTATCTTTGGCTGAAGAGCAAATATTCGAGTGTCAAAGTCATTTGTCATTGAGCTCTTTGCTTTTTTTTTTTTTTTTTCAAACATATTCTTGTTTTTATTTCTGGATTTCAGTCATAACACGAAAACAACATCTTGGTTAGATCCTCGGTGCCTGAACAAGCAGCAGAAGCCCCTGGAAGAGTGTGAAGATGATGGTAAGGGACTCAGAAGGTCTCCGTTTAAACACAAATTGACTATTTGCTCACATGCGCAAATTTTAAAGGTTGTAGGAAGGTCGTCCAGTTTTTAAAAACAAGTCTTTATAAGGTTGTACAATTTCTAGTAAATGAACTCAGATTTCCTAAAGAAAAAGGGAAATCAGTAGATTTGTTTAAAGAGTGATTTGTTTGCACATAATAGCAGATACCTAGTCATATCTCCATTGGAAACAGAATTGTCAGTCAGAAGCTATTCAAATGAAGATACAACCTCTGCCTTCAGGAACTTGAAGAAAACTCTAGCAAGTCTAAGAATAAAAACTTACCTATTGAACCCTAATCCTCTATTCTGAAAGTCTTAGGGGGAAAATTAGCTTTTCTTAAACTGTCCCATGTTTTATAACTGGATTATTTTCTCAATCTTGGTGTCAGGAAAGCAGATCTTGACTTGTTTGGAAATCTCTGTGTAACTTTGAATATATCCTGAATACGAAAAGTGTATTTTTTCAAGAAAGAGGCTGATGTGTCACCCTAGCCCCTATCTCCTTGTTAATCTGAAAGAAGAATCAACTGGCTATATAAATTACTGTTTTAAAAGTTTATTTCAAGGCTTAGGGATTTCTAATTTTTTTTAATGAAAAAAAAAAATTAAGATGGAACAAATGTGTTCCTTTTCAATACACTGAACTCTTGCTCAAGTTCTACCAAAATTACTCTCTGACATGGACAAATTGAATGGGAAATAGTTTGCTTTGCTACTCAATATTTATTTCTTGACTTGAATCAGTATAATTATTGAATATGTATTTTACTATAAAATAGTGAAACTTTGTTAATTTATGCTATGAGGCAGAATTGTTATATATATCTTTGAGGTTTGTTTGAAAAATGTAAGCCAAGAAAGTATGATACTATCAAAACGTACTCCAAGATCCTTCCATTATACATGGTCTGCAGATTACATGAAATGAACATAGACTTGCATGTTCATATCTATTTGATTGACTTCAAGTAGAAATACAAACCCTGTGACCAAGAAGCTCATTTTACTTTGGTTGCTTAGTCTGTTCCTGAAGAAGGAATGGAACAGGTAGGGTAAACTGCATGATTGTGCATGTTTAAGGGATAGTGAACTATCCTAAATATTCAAATATTCTGTTTGACATAGTATAATACATAGCTGACCAATTTTCAAAGATCAGAACATAAAATACATTTAACCATAAAACTTCATGGAACAAAATTAAACTTTATTTGAAGCTGGTGGTTTTGAAGGCACCTCAGGCCTTCTTATTACTGTAGGGTCTTTCATGTCAGAGTCCATTATAATCATATGGGGATACATGAAAATGCCTGTAACTATTATTTCTATAGGTTGTGGAAAATGACATTAGTTTTTTTAAGAGTACTTATTTGTTTTTAGAGAGAGAAAGGGAGAGAGAGAAACATCAAGTATGAGAGAAACATCAACATCCCCAACTGCGGACCTGGCCGCAACCCAGGCATGTGCCCTGACTGGGAATTAAACCAGTGACCTTTTGGTTGATAGGCTGATGCTCAATCCACTAAGCCACATCAGCCAGGGCTTCAGTTGTTTTTATTGTGAAAAAAGTGTTAATGCAGTTAAAGTATTGAGTAGAATTACTGAATGGTTTTGTTGCCAAATCTAATAAATTTTAATTCTTAGGTTTCTTATTGCTAGTGTAAATATTTCCTTTGAAATAAGCATATATTCATACCAAATGCACTTAGTTTAGTAATTATTCCTTCAACTTTAGAATTTGTATATTCTGTTGCCTAGTAGAAATTGTATGTATGTCTGTGTGCCAGTATACACAAACAGGATAAATATATAACTAGATCCTACCATCATGATTAATATAGACTCCCATACCTGCATTTTCTGTTGCCAGCTAACACAAAACTGCCTTGTATTATTGTTTTTAACATGACACAAAGAAGAATAACATTGTTAGTCATAGTACTATTTCTGTATTTCTTTCTATTCTCTGTGGATAACCTGCTGATGCCATTTAGATGTGCAGTTCTCTCTTCTCAGAATACTCTTAAATTCCACACCCATTTATTGTCTTCTGTATATCTTGTGTTCTAGGAACTTCAGATGTATGACTGAGCACAACAAACCAAATGCCCTGCTCTCAGAGAACTTAAATTCTAGTCATTTTCCACTCCTTAATCTTCTTGTTAAATTTTGTCTATTCTTCAGATTGTAGCTCAGGGACAGTTCCACCAGATGCAATTATGTTGCTATATTATATGTTTTATTCTAGAGAACTTATCACAGTTTTAATTTAAGTTTTCATTGTGTGAGCTTTGGACTTGACTCCTCCTCCAGAGGGATAGATATGTGATTGTGTCCATTTTGATGTCTTTGTCACCCAGCATAGTGACTGGCACATAGTTGGTCTCATTAAATAATTATTGAAGAAATGAATGATTGCCTCCAAAGCCATTATTGAACAGTATCCAAATTAGCAGTTTCATGAAAGATTTTATGTGTATCATATTCCTTCTTTGAGGTATAATGTCATCATCAGAAATTATTATTTACAATTGTATAGTTTTTTAAAAGTGTACACGGTATTTAGGGCCATGTTGATTATGAGCCAGTAATTGATTTATTCATTTCATTAACTTGAGTATCCCTATCATGTACCAAAAGTACACTAAGCATGAGCAGATTGCTTTAGTGAAAACAGGCTCGCTCCCTGGCTTTGCAGAGCTTGCTGTGGAGGGACCGCCACTGCTCTGTGGCTGCAGAGACTTCACTTATGAAGTGATTTGTATGTGCCGTCCTGTGTTCTACCCACAGGTAATAAAATGTTTTACTGACAGCAAGAGGGGATCTAGAATGGAACGGATCTTGACTTGTTTTATTCACTGAAATTACTAAGACCATTTTCAGTCTAATATTTCTGAGCTATTTCACTTAAAGTAAACTGCCTCTTTCAGGGTAGCCTTCAAGCTCTGCTCCTCTATTAATGTAATCATGACATAATTCATCTTTCTAACCCATTTTAAAAGATATTGAAGTGTAGCTCATTTTACAGTCCACATTCTCAATTTGACTTCACCTCTCATTGTTCAGGCAGCAGTGTCACTTATAAGATAAGTAATGCTTTAATTGTGAGTGTAATTGCCTCACTGATTAGAAGATTCTTGAAGGATTAAGAAGACTAATATTGAAAGGTCTAACAGCTTTGTTTGCTTGAAATAAGGCCTCTAAAAAGTGACATTGCTTAAGAACATTGAAGTGAAAGTATTTATCATCTTTTACCACCAATCAAACCCTATTTTGACATGGAAGGAAATGAACCGTATAATTACAGTGCCAATACCAGCTCTTACCATTTTGCAATTTACACTGAGGTCTCGGGTTTGTTAGCTGAGGCAATGAACTGAGCCATAATTCAGGTAAGGACCAAATCAAGTGATATGTTTGCTGCTGTTTTTCTGATGGGAGTTTCTTTCTTGGTGCTGGTGTCTGAATTTTTCTTTCTCTCTTTTCTGTCTCATTCCTGCTATTCCTTTGGAGAAGAAGGGGTCCACACCGAGGAGCTGGACAGTGAACTAGGTAAACCCTCCAGCCTACTGCTGCTGCATGACTTGCCCTGAATGATTTTGTCTACAATGAACTGCTTAACCTCGCAGTTTCTTTAGTTTGCACTTCTCCAGTTATGATTTCCATTCCAGTTTATCCATGAAAACTCAATCTTACAACATGTGTGTCTGACTGCAGACATCATTCAGAGTTGTGATAAATTATGCCTGCAAAGAAATCTGAGTGAATTGAGACTACACTGAGAGGTAGCAAATGGGTGCTAGATATTCCTGTAATTTGAGAATTAAGAGAAAACTGAGGGGATAGAGCTTTGCCATGTCCCTTGAACTCTTTCATTTAACCTATCTCAGCCTCATTTTGTTATTGTTTGGTGTGGGTAGTTATCTACCTAGATAATACAAAAAAAAAAAAAAAAAAAAACAAATCAAAACTTACAAAAACCTATCAGACTAACACAAGGCTCATTAAAGGAGTGGCAGTAATACAGTACTTTAAATGATTATTAACTGAATAGTTCATTGGCTTTTGTATTATGTTGTTATTAAGTAATTGGTCACATGTTTGTTACTGTAGTGAATGGCTTGAAAACCAGGTGCTGTGTTTCTGTACACCATTCCCTTAGAGCATATGTCTCAGTAAATCAAGTCTTCACTACCCTAGCTATTGTAGTTTAGAAGTAATTTACATTTGCAGAAAATGTCAAACCTTTTTATATTTGCTGTTGAAATATATTAAATGATGTCCCCTGCTCAGTTAACTGTTTAGTGTTCAGCTTTGAACAACAATGTTAATATCAGTTTGCATTGCATCTGATTCCTCCAGCAAAGGATAGATGAGAAAGCTCAAATTCTGGCTAAATTATACAAGAAATCCTTGGCTAATTGAAAATTGACTGTAGTGTATTTTTAAAATAAAAAATTGTTTGACATCAAGCCCTGTCTGGTAGCACAATGGATAAGGCCCTGGCCTGCAAACCCAAAGGTCGCTGGTTTGATTCCCCAACCAGGGCACATAACCAGGTTGCAAGCCAGGTCTCCAGCCAGGTCTGTGGCTGGAGGCAGGTGAAAGGCAACCATACATTGATTCTTCTCTTCCTATCTGCCTCTCTCCTTTCCCCTCTCTCTGGAAATAATAAATAAAATCTTTAAAAAATAAAATAAATTTTAAAAAATTGTTTAACATCAATATAAATGGAACTGAGATCATTGAATCAGCCTAGCATTTTAAAGATTGTCTTAACTGAAAATAATATATAATGTAGATTGTTTTTATTTGATTTTGTTTATTAGAGAGATGAAAATAATTATGGTTGACTAGAGTTAGGATATACTAGAATTTAGCTCTGTTTTTCTTAATGTTTAGAACATATGCCTGTGATAGTTGATAATCATTGATAGATCTATTTTTAAACATGATTAATAAGTCGTCCTTGTGGTCAGAGTAGGAATGACTTGAGATTCAACCTCTGTGTAATAGAACAATTTGAAACTAATTTTATTTTTAAAAATGTTTCAGTCCAGTGATGTTAGATAAAGGAATTGAAAAGATAAAACTAGGTTTTCTGGGCATAAAATGAGTACCTTAATCACTTGTTGAGCTAATTTAAACCACTTTTGCTGCCCAACTAATATGTGTGAGTGACTACTGAATGCTGTCTGTGCATACATAGCTTGTGGAGATAATACAGCCCACTTCACAGCACATGTTAATTTGTTTCTATGCAAGTTTGAATGTTGAAATTTTTAGAGAAGAGTATCTTTCCTTTTTTCCAAGTAACTGTAATATTGTGGGAATTTTCCTATTATCTTACAGACTCTTAACAAATAAGGCTCAGTGACTACATGGTATCCCTTCATGATCACAGCTCTGGGCAGTGATTTGGAGAGGAGGAGCTGTCTTTGGGTCAGATCAAGGCTGCCTAGCCTTACATCTCCCCTCACTGGCTTTATGGCCTTGGGCAAATCATTCACCTCCTCGTAGCTTCCTTTCCTTACCTGTAAAGAGGGGCTGAAGAGGGAGCTCCTGTGGTGCTTGTCAAAGATACTTAATGGATATGCCTTAATATTTGCCCCTGTGATCAGCTCATATTGTTTTTACTAGTTTTATTATTTATTTTTAATTATATTTTTTCTATTACCATTTAGCCCCATTAAACCGCTCAATTTTATTATTTATTACCTAATTTCCTCTTGTTGGACTTGTCATCACCTCCTTGTGGTACTTTTTACCTTTTATATGGAACAGGGAAGGAACATATACACTATAGAAATGGCCCAAATGCACCCATGTAGGTAAAGTAGAGTGGTGTATACATACACACACACCCCTTTTGTATTTAATCCAGATTCTATTGATAAGCTCATTGCCCATTTTCTTAATAAAAGGGTCCTAATTTTAAAAAAAAAACAGCAACTGTCAGGTTTTCAGTGAAAATCCAATTCCAGGTGTAACAAGGAAACCTCTGTAATCTCCTCTGAGAGGCAGGTGTTGGCATGAGTGTTGGACAGAGACCATTTGATTATAGGGTTGTCATTCTGGAACTTGGTTGTTTAACGAGGGTCAGTAGCTTCATTGTGCACTTTTGTTTGCAGAATTTATCACGTCTTCTGTGATAACATCTCCCCCAAACTGAAAAGCACTTGCAAACCTTCTTTTGGAATTTCAGGGTATTCTTGAACTGAAACCAATTAGAAGAGGTTGAGAGGAGGAAATGAAGTCTCCTCCTAACCAAAACTACATCACAGTTTTGAAATCAGAGACATAGTTTTGTCTCTGATTATGAACATGACTTTCAATCTGGATACTAACAACTCTCTTTTGAAAAGAATTTAGAGCATTTGAGTGCTCACATTTGCTTTTGCAGTGACAATTAGCACAACCTGAGATTTTTAGAGGCAGGAACAGCAAGCAGGATATACAGATCTGTACTGTTCCTTGTCAGCTTTTCCAGAACAGTTGCTATTGTCAGAGGCTATGCTCCAGCCAGGTGCTGTGCAAAATGTTTTACAAACATTCCCATGTAATCTGCAGTCAACCTCTGTGGTAAATTCAAGAGAAAGACCTGTTTCTAAGATGTTAAGTAAGTAGCCCAACTCCACATTTATGAAGTGGTGGAACTAAGGTTCATCTTAGATCTGGGCAACCCCGAATAGGGCATGGCTGCCTGAAATCTCTGTGATAGTCTGTGCAGCCTGGCCTGATATCTGACGGTTGTTAAACAAAGCAGACAGGGCAGTATGGCTCTTCAGGCATCTTCAGAGAGTTTGGTAAAAAAATAGGTCATGTCATCTTTTTCTAAGTTTCAACATTTTCTGCTGTTTTCAGTTTTTTAGAACCAAATGGCAAAATTTTAGGACAAACGTGTCTATTTTAGGCAGTAGAAGACTAATTCCTGTTATTAAATTAATCACCATTTTGGAAATGAGAAATCAAAATGTAGCTTTTCAATTTTCAATGAGTTATACTTGAACAGCAGAAAAAAATTTGGAGTTTGCTAGTCTGTCCTAGATGTGCTTACATTTACAAATGACCAGAAATCCTAGTTAACCAGCCTCATTCTCTTTGTTGACTGGGTGATAGGACAAAGTCCGAAGTAGCACCTGTTCTTGTGCCCTCTGAGACCCCCATCAGAGCACTTACCCATCATGCTTGAGTTGTCTGCTCAGATGGGGCACGTGTAATTATCCTCTTGCCCAGGTGCCTAACATACACCCAGGCAGACCGTGGGCACTCAACAAATGTTTAACAAATAATGGAATGAATTGAATGATTACTATTTTCCCTATTTAAACTAAAGATAATAGAGCCAAACATTTTAAGGTTGCAGATTTTGAAGAGACTTGACTCATTAAACAGAATGTGGTCCCCCTCATGCTCACCCATGCTTCAGCCTCATGCCAGAACAAACCAGGGACAGTCATCACTGTGCACTAACTTGCATTTTTTTAATCTTTGATTTTCCAACTTTTTGGAAACATTTTCATGGTTCATTTTAATTTAAATGGTAATTTCCAGCTTTGTAAGGGTAAAGCATTTTCCCCGCATTTAATTTGCATTAGACCACAAGACTTTGTATAAAAATGCCAAGTTTTATCAACATCTGCAAATTGGACCTGTCTTGCATTTTAGTAGCTTACATTCCCAAAATTCAAAGACTTCTTTGAAACCTGTTAAATGTTTTGTTTTGTTTTTTTAATGGAAGAGGGAAAACCTTATTACTTTGTATGCAAACATGTAACATGGAGCAAAAACCATGAATTGAATGTGTCTTGATGTGCAGCCAAATTCTAGTGAAACATAAATTTTAAGCAATTAGCTTGTGTGTTTGAGTGACATGCAGGACCCCATTTCGGTGTGGAACTGTTGGTGGCATGTGTGAGCCCTGATGAAAAAGTTACTATTTGGAAATGATTCCTTGAATTAAAAAGAAAATCTAGCACTTGCCAGTGTGGCTCAGTGGATTGGTGCCAGACAGTGAACCCAGAAGTTGCTGTTTGGATTCCCCAGCCAGGGCACATAACCAGGTTGCAAGCCAGGGCTCCAGGCAGGTCCTTAGCTGGAGGCAGGTGAAAGACAACCATACATTGATGCTTCTCTTCCTTTCTCCCTTCTTCTCTGCCCTTCTCTCTGAAAATAATGAATAAAAGTTTTTTATTAAAAATCTAGTATTTCAAAATAAGTGATTTTTCAAGGGCTTGTAATATTCCATTCAAGTTGGCCTTTTTTTTTTAAAGATTTTATTATTTATTATTTCCAGAGGGAGGGAAAAGAAGAGAGGAAGAGAAATATCAATGTATGGTTGCCTTTCACCTGCCTCCAGATACGGACCTGGCTGGAGACCCAGCTTGCAACCTGGTTATGTGCCCTGGCTAGGGAATTGAACCAGCGACCTCTGGGTTTGCAGACTGGTACCCATCCACTGAGGCACCAGCCAGGGCTCAAGTTGGTCTTAATGGCTACTTCTAGGAGTAATGGTTGACTTTGGAGCACTGTATTATACAAGCTTGCCTTAACACATGTATCTGTGTATGTATCTGGGTAGCTTTCAAATTGAGTAATTGTTTTGTGCCTGAATCACTTAATGACACAAAACAACAATCTCTTTGCTTCTTTCACCAAGTCAGTTTATCTGCTACTGAAGGCATTTTCTCAATAGATTCTTGTAACAAAATTCACTGTTACCTAGTTAATAAAGTGCCAATCTTTCATATGAAACCTTCAAAGTAAAGTCCAATAGAGCAGAGTTGAGTTTTCAGAAAGACACATATTTGCCCCTATGCCATTTACTACCGCATTTAAAGTAATAAAATTTAGTGAGTTTTTGGAGAGCAGGACCTGTGTTTCTGTTTTTTGTAGGCAAGCTGTTAGTGAAGATAGTCTTGCCCAAATATAGCAACTGAGTGATAGATGCATGCAATTTAAAAATGCAATGTGGACATTTTTACTTAATAGCATTGTAATTAGGAACAAGGAGAAAATAAGATGTAAATTTTATTTTATTTCAGGAAGAGAAAAACAGAACTATTGTATTGAACATGAAAAGAAACTAATTTTTATCCAATTTTGCTTTTGCTAAGGTAGTCTAGAAATAAAAATGAGAAAACTATAAATATCTAAGATAGCAACTAGGCACTCAAGGCAAATTTTAACTATATTAAAATCTAACTTAATAATTGTCTTAAATGAAGGTACCTAGACTACATATTGTTAAATTTCATTTTCTTGTGCAAAATATAAGAAGTTGTTCTTCATGGAGAAAAACACATTGATAAATAAAAACAATGGTTCCTTTTCTTTTAGAATACATAGTTTTAATTGGACTTAAGGCAGTTTTATGAGCTTCTTTTGCCTAAGTTTTTGAAAACCCATAGGCTCTTTAAGAATATGTTCTTCTTATTCTGAATACTCTTTTATTTTTCAGAACTGCCTGCTGGTTGGGAAAAGATTGAAGACCCTGTCTATGGTATCTACTATGTAGAGTAAGTGCCTGTTAATCCACACTTTATTGTGTATCCTCTGTCATTATGTACATTTATGCTGTACAGAATTTGCCATCATTATAAAGTATAAACTAAATAATGATAATAAAGTAATTTTATAATGAAAACATACATCTATTTTAGTGAATGAGAAAATATTCAGTGACTCAGAAGGTAGCAAATGATATTACATAATTCATGAGGGCCATAGCTGTGTATTTTGGTCACCAAGGCCCAACATAGTCCTGGTATATGGCAGGTTCTTAGTATTAGTTAAATGAATGAATGAATGAATGAATGAGAAAAGCAAAAATTGACACTAAATGAGCAGGGACTATTTTTAGGAGAAGGACCTGATTGCCCACTTTTTGCCCTACCCAACTCTGAACTTCTTAGTAATTACTTATTCATTCAGACTTTCTGTTGGGTGAGACAAATCTTAAGAATGTATTTAATGTTGCCAAAATTAAGAAGGGACTTGAAAACTAGTCTAATCTGCAAGATCTTGTACACCTCTTTGTCTCTCCATGCCTGAGGCCTGTACACATGGCTCCTGTTTTCCTTTTTTTTTAAGATTTTATTCATTAATTTTAGAGAGGAGGGCAGGGAGGAAGGAAGAAAGGGAGAGAAGCCTTTCACTTACCTCCAGCTATGGACCTGGCTGGAGACTTGACTTGCACCTAATTATGTGCCCTGACTGGGAATTGAGCCACCAGCCTTTGGGTTCGCAGGCTGTTGCCTATCCACTGAGCCACCAGCCAGGTGCTTCCATTTTTAAGAGTCTCAAGCCTTCATCATAACCTCTTTACTGTACACCTTATTCTAGAATCAGTCGTACATTTAGTCTTTCCTTTCAACCTATTGATTAGTAG
This sequence comes from Noctilio leporinus, assembly GCA_004026585.1. Lineage (NCBI taxonomy): Eukaryota > Metazoa > Chordata > Mammalia > Chiroptera > Noctilionidae > Noctilio > Noctilio leporinus. The sequence continues at coordinate 31,169 of PVIW01007382.1, read as the reverse complement.
GATGACACCAAAGAAACCCAAGTGATTAAAATTGACTAAATATGCTTTCTATCATTTCCTCTGAGAAATAACTAATGACCAATAAAAGATCTTTTGAAAAACCAAATACTGTAGAAAGGTTCTGTCATCATAATCCTACCTGCCGCAATGAAAATAACCAGGAAGCTTTTTGTCCCACATGCTGCTGGCCATGAAAAGTCATTTGTGTAATACCCCAGTGATGAGAACATGTGATATGAAAATGCCAGTCATAAAATGCTCAGTATCTTATTGTAAAAAATGATGAGTTTATTATAGCAAGTGTCCTTGGCCTTTACTCACATTGCCACTCTTTTCCTAACTGGGAGGATTATGATTTGGGGCATCAGAAAGGCAAGCTTAGTTGTTTCTCTGACCTTCATAAAATAAAATTCCTTTATGTGCCCAGCAGATCACCTTTCTCGCACATGTACAGTGAGGTTCTTGCCTATTTGAGGCTCATTTTGAGTGCTCCCTCAACTAATTTGTATATTACGAGAAATGGAACATGTAACACAGCTCTGATGGAGAGACTTGGTTTAAGCGGCAAGTTGTTTTCTTACTATACACTTGTCCTCTCTAGCTTTTCAGATTTAATGCCTATTAATGTTACAGTATATCTTAGCCTGAAATTGCCTGCCAAAATTAGGAATTAGAGAGAACCAAGGTGGCAGAGGAGTAAGTGGAGCTACACCAATCTCCTCCCAACACCAAACTGGAATTACAACTTAATTGGGGAGAAATCATCCAGAAGAACCAACAGAACACCAACTGGAGAGAAATCTTACTACCATGGACAGAACAGAAGAGGCTGCTTCATCACAGCATGACCAGCAGGAAGTGCAGCAATAAGAGAGCTGGCGGGGCTCCCACAGGGGGCAGCTGAAGGGACAAAGAAAAGTCTCAAGGAAGTGGGGAGTGCTGTTTCACAGAGAAGGGCGGAATCTAAACCCTCAACTGGGCTTCCCAGCCTATAGCAACACAGCTGAGAGTAACAGCACCCAACTATAAAAAGCAAAAAGCTGTCAGGTTTAGCCAGCTTGACTGGAGAGATTGAGTTTTGTTTTTGTTTTTTTGTTTGTTTTTGGTTTATTTTTGAGACGGAGTTCTTAAAGGGACCACACACGAAAATACAGTGGCACCCACCTACCCTGGGCTCTAGCAAAGAAAGGACAGAGTGGACTAGAGAAGCTTGGGGAAAGTGTGGATCAGTGGCTTTAGGGAGAGAGTTGAGGGAGCAGATCCTGAGTCCAGTGCTGACCCATCCCCCATACAGCCAGCAGACCACTCTTCTCCAAAGGGCAGCCCCACCCGTAGAAATTAATCCGCTCCACCCAGTAGTGCTTTATGCAGACCTCAGGTCAAAAATTGATTGGATTAACAACTGAATTAATCTGCCCCATCCAGAGGTGCCTAAAACTGACCCTTGATCACAGACTGATTGTATTAACAACTAAAGGAGACAGACATAGACTGTGGATCTCTGGTAGTTTCCAACTAGCTGACTAGGCCCAGACTGGGACATGAGCTGATGTTACCAAGCACAGATCCAGAAAGTAAAAAAAGTGCACCTCTACACCACAGAAGGTCACACCACTAAGAAAGTGAAATAAACCCTCAGAAAAAGGAAAGGAGAATCCCCAGGAAGAGTGCAAAATGAAATAGAGGCAAGCACACTCTCGGACATGGAATTCAAAATAATGATGATAGAGAAGCTCAATGAGCTCAGCAAGCTCAAAGAAAACTACAAACAACTCCAGGGGAACTATGAAGAACTCCAGGGAAGCTACAAGGCACTTACTGGGAACTGCACAAGAATTGAAGAGGACATAGGAACCATCAATAAGAGCCAGAAGGAAATGAAGAATACCATTTCTGAATTGAAGAACACAGTAGAAGGAATCAAAAGCAGGCTAGAGAAAGCAGAGGATTGGATCATCAAGCTGGAGGTCAATGTGGAAAAAAATTGCCAGGCAGTGCAACAAAATGAAAAAAGACTAAAAAAGAATGAAGAGGTTTTAAGAGGGCTACAAGACAACATGAAACATAATAACATCCATTTTGTAGGAATACCAGAAGAAAAGAAGAGGAGCAAGGAATTGAAAACCTATTTGAAAAAGTAATGACACATAACTTCCCTAACTTGAGGAGAGAAGTCATGCAAGCTCAGGAAGCACAGAGGATCCCAATGAAAATGAACCCAAACAAGCCCACTCTAAAACATATCATAATTAAAATAGCAAATTTCAAAGACAAGGAGAGAATCCTAAAAGCAGCAAGAGAGAAACAGCTAAGAACATACAAGGGGGCTCCAATAAGATTATCAGCTGATTTCTCAACAGAAACACAACAAGCCAGAAGGGAATGGCAATAAATATTTCAAGCAGTGAAAAACAAGGTCTACAACCAAGAATACTCTACCCAACTGTCATTCAAAATGGAAGGTGAAATAAGGAGTTTCCCAGACAAAAGAAGTCTAAAAGAATACATCACCACCAAATCAGCATTGCAAGAAATGCTAAAGGGCCTGCTTTAAGAAGATGAAGAAACAGAGAGACAGACAGGAACATAAGTACAAAGGGGAAAATAGATAATGAATAAGTACCTGTCAAAAGTAAATGGATTAAATGTACCAATCAAAAGACCTAAGGTAGCGCTGAATGGATAAGAACCAATGTTAACTTATTAATGCTTTAAAATGATCTTGTAATAAATAGATTTTACTAAATAAGGTGTAATTTTGTATATTACTTGTATTTGCATTACTGTAGGTTAAGTTTTCTTAGATTGGGATTATTTCACAATATGGGAAAATCATGTTACTTGCAATAACTCAGAAAAATAATGCAGTTAAGGAAGAAAATGTAAGAAAATATGGTTGTATTATTACATAGAATACATGCTATCTTTCTTACTGTTACAAAATATGTGCTTATTTGTGGGTGTGTAATATGTAGATTTTTGTTAGCAATTTATGTTTTAAATAGCAACCAACTGGTCATTGGTGTATTGTGAAATCAGTCAACCATTAGGTTAGAAAAGATGCTGAGAATGAAGACCAATTGGGATGGAAGTTGCAAACTATAAACTATATGTTTCATTTACATAGGCAATATATATTCTCATATTAGCATGTAAATTAGATGAGATTCCTTTCAAATAGATCATGGAAATATACATTGTTAGTTAGGAAGGCCCCTCAAACTGGGGATGCTTGGGAAAAGGAATTAATGTTATAGAAAACTTTATTATTGAAATGTGAACATACCTAATCTCTACTCAACAGATTCTTAAATAGTTAAGGGGTTAGTTTAGGACCACATAGGAAGTCAACCACAAGTTCAAAAAATAGCTAGAATACTATTCTACAAAATTATTTAAATCCTAGGGATTTTTATTTTTTACCTCAATTTAGTAGACATAATTTCTACTCTGGGTACCAGCTGAGCACTGCAAGTGGCATTATTTCTGAAGGCTTCAATTTGTAAAATGTATGTAGAGGAAAAACAGAGGGTATTGAAAGAAGTAAGACCTGTGCACATCAAAGAAAAATCTATTTAAGATGGAAAACTCCAAGAAGAATTAAGTTGTAGGTCCATTAGCTTAAAATAAAATTGAGTTGTATTATTGAAGTGGGGAGGATCTGACTAAAAAAAAAACAAATTTATTTTTATTATCGGTTTGGCACTGTCTCTAGGACAACTTTCAGAAAAGTGAGTTCTGCAATATACCATTTCTGTGATATATTTCACAAAAACAGCAGCCCAGAGTAAAATAAGTATTAAGGAAAAAAATGCTTAATTTTCTACAATATATCTAAAATACTATCATTTAACATGTAATAACTATATAAGCTATTGGCATATTTTAAATGTTTTGTATTAAGTCTTGAAAATCTAGTATGTACTTTAAATATTTGTAAAAATATGTATGTATGTAAATGTGTTTTTGCATGTGTTTGGTAATACAGCAATTCATATTAGAAAAAATTAGAAATTAATCAAGCAGTCATACAATAGAAGTTAAGGGTAGCCTATTCACCCTATTCAATTCTAAATAATCACATAATCGATATGTTCCCAAACTTCTAGAGAAGTATGATTTTGATGAAGAAAGAAAAAATATGAATGTTTATGTTTGCGTGTATTTATATAATGTGTGTATGTGCATATACATACACTAACTAAGGCGTGGCAATAAAACCATCTATGCATTCTTATTATATATGGGTGTGTGCACATGTGTTTCGCCATGGCCTTATTAGTTTTGGGACCATCTGAAGTATCTGGGTCTTTGTCACTTGGACCACATCACATTTAGGTTAACCACATTTGAAGTCTTTTTGTCTAAGGCTTATATTTTTAATCCTGACTCCATGTCTGTTGATCAAAATAGTTGATAAGTGTTGGTAGAATCCTTTTAAAGTTTGTGATTTGGGTGAATGCTTATGCACTCATCATATGTGTACAAGGCAGCTCTGCCATTATGTGTTTCAAGGTCATCACATCTCTGTTTTAATCTCATTTTTTAATAATTCTATAATCTATTTATTATTAAATTAAAGTAATTTAGCCCATCAGGTGATTCCTTGGACATTTAGGGGCCCTGGGATTTGAAAGCAGGCTGACCCAGGTTGCATGCTACTTTACGGTTCACTATGATATGTTAGGTGAGTCATTACTTAAGTGCTTAGTTATAACTAATAATAGGACCTAATTCTTGGGATTTATTGAAGATTTTAAAATAAAATGTGTGTAAATCTCACAATGCAATGCTTCGTAAATACAAGCAGTTGGTATTGGAAATCATTTTTCTTTCCTCTACCTGCACATTTGACACCAGATGGTCAGCTCAGACCACATACTTTCTTCAGTTGTAACCATGGGAGCTGGCCTGATTGGCGTTTTGTGGGATGAAATGTTTTCTAACTGGGTACTATCTGTCTTCTGCTCCAGCCACATCAACAGGAAGACACAATATGAGAACCCAGTACTAGAAGCCAAACGGAAGAAGCAGCTTGGGCAGCAGCAGCAGCAGCCGCAGCAGCAGCAGCAGCCGCAGCAGCAGCTGTCGGAAGGTGGGCTTTCTCCCGATCTGCGTGCGATCTGTGTGCAATCTGTGTGTGATCTGTGTGCCATCTCTGTGTGATCTGTGTGTGATCTGTGTGCAGAGAAGCTCAGGGCAAAGCCGTGGCGCTAACACCCCCGTGTGGTCAGAACTGGCCTGGACAGTGAAGCCCTCCAGCTCCCCTGCAGGGAGGAAGGAATATGGAGCTGCGAGTCCCTGCCCTGGAACCCAGACAGCTCAAGTTGGGGACCCCATTCATAGGCATTAAATCACCGCTTTAATTTAGAAAGGATCTGTCTTTAGATTGGAGAACTTTCTGATGGTGAAAGCATTCTCTTGCCCCAGCAGCTTTTGCACAGCAACTGGTATCTAAGTCCAAACCACTTTTAGCGCCTTACAGGGAATTACCAGGTATGAAACTAACTTTTACTTTTAGGGACATTACATGCAAGTATCACAAAAAGCTGATGATTTGAGAGCTTTTTAAAAATTAAAATTTAGTTCATGCTCTTTGTAAAAATATGAACCAATTAGGAGTGTAGAATAGTACATTTTCCCTGCTTGCTCTCAACCCACTCTCAGTGATAACACTGTGCAGAAGTTTCTAGGGATGTACAAATATACATATTTTAACCAAAAGTAAGATATTTTTTATATGTATATATTAGATTGACCAAGAAGTTTTTTTGGTTTTTATCCATAAGATGGTTCTAGTAGTACTTAGTTGTCTTGAATTTCATTTGAAACAATTTTGTTAGATTATATTGCAACAGCTGTCATATCAGCCTAAGTTGTTTAAAAACAGCTTATCAAAATTGGTGAATTTTTGTATAGCCATTTTCATATTGAAGATAGAAGAAAACATGCAGTATTTTTGGCATATTATGCTTTATTATTTCGAGAAAGGTAAAAACACAATTGAAACAGAAAGATTTGTGCAGTGTATGGAGAAGGTGCTCTGACTGATTAAATGTGTTAAAAGTAGGTTGCAAAGTTTTATGCTGGAGATTTCTTGCTGGGCGGTGCTCCAAGGTCAGGTAGACCAGAAGGTGATAGCAATCAAATTGAGACATTAATTGAGGACAATTAGCTTTAAACCATGTGGGAGATAGCCAACATACTTGAAATATCCAAATCTATAAAGCCCTCCAGCTTTAGAAAACGTTTAAGAAAAACGTGTCTTTTATTTTATCACAAAAAACCTAAGTAGACTTTTTGGCCAACCCAATATTTATGTTTTGTGACCTGTTTTTCTCACTTAAATGTATTTCATGCACATATTTCAAAGTTGGTTAATAGCTTTTATCTTTCAGTTTTTATATGGCTGCATTATATTCTATTTTATGAATGTCACCACTTCACTTAGCTCTTTATTAATAGATGCTTAGATTTTTCTCAGTTTTTTATTGCACTCTTTTAAAAACAATAGGCTTAATACACCCTCAATATAACATGTGAATATCAAATATAGGAATGTCAAATATAACACTTCTCTTATTATAATAGTGAATATAATAAATATAGATCATAGAGTAGAAGCTGGCCTACTTTTTCTGCAAATGGGCATATAGTAAATTTTGTGGGCTCTATTGTTCATACAGTCTCTTTTACAACTACACATGCTGTCTGTAACTGTAGGAAAACAGCTCTACACAGTATGTGAGAAAGTGGACATGTCTGTGTTCCCATACAGTGTTATATATTGAGTACTGAAATTTAGACCTTACGTAATTTTCATGTGTTATTAAATATTCTTTTTATTTTGAACCATAAAAGCCATTTTTTAATTCACAAGTTGTATAAAATCAGGCATTGGGCCCAGTTTGGCCTTTTGGCTATAATTTGCTTGCCACTGCCATAGATAAAGATTATTTTTATATATAAAAAGAGAGAATATCCACCTATTGAAAAGTTTACCTATCTACCTTTATTTTTCTATTAAAAATGCTTTTTAATAATTTTTGGTAGTGTTAATATAGTTTGGGGAATGGGAATGTTCAATTAAAGGTGTGAGCTGAGCTGCAAAAAAACTTCAGGGTGAATGTCAAGGGTTGGTCACTCACTGAGTTATTTCTGGACCTCCAGGGGGAATAGGACTATAGAGAGGACCAGGAGTATTGGTAATATGACCATTTTGGAGTCTGGTGATGATAGGAGATAGCACCTCAGCAAATTCACCTTCACTCTCGCAGCTGGCTTGGCAGCCATGTCCATGTCTCAACTGCATTAGAAAAGTGCCTCCTTTATTGGCCTGACTTGCCAGATGTTTTTTACCTGGTCTCACTTTGGGCTCTGCAGCCAGAGAGAACTGGTTATATCACAATATTCCTCTCCACAAAGGTCTTAGAAGATAGAGAGAGGTATCTTGAAATTCTTAATATTGAGGAGTATCAAATACCAGTTTTTAAAAAAACTTCTTGGCCCTTGATTTTATTGGTTTAGGCACTTTTATAATGAAGAAGAGTTAACTATTTATCCCCTTTCTTGCAGAATGGACAGAAGACCATTCATCCCTCGTGCCTCCTGTTATTCCCAACCACCCCCCAAGCAATCCGGAGCCGGCCAGAGAAGCTCCACTACAGGGTAAAGGGTTTTTGTAATTGCATCATTGTTTCAGCTCAAAAACCTAATTTTTGAAAGGTGCTTTAAGAAATGGGCTTTTGTAACACCCAACTCATTTCTTTGATAGTAAAAACCATAATGTTTAAAATTCTAAGTGTATCGTTAATCAGAATTGTCAAAAAAGATTAGAAACTTTTCTGTATGAATTTCTTCAGCTATTTGTAATGCTACAAAAGTAATGACTACTTGTCATTGAGGATCAAGTAAGCCAGGGTTTCTCAAGGTCAGCACAGCTGACACTTGGGAACAGATAATGCTGGTTGGGGCTCTTCTGCAGGACAGCGGACAGCATCCCTGGTCTCATCCACTAGATGCCAGGAGCGCCTTCCCCGTGTGGTGACAATCAGAAGTGTCTCTGGGTGTCAAAACCATCCAGACATGTGACCCATTGATTCAGAGATCACAGAGAGTTAACAATTGTGTTTAAATCAGATAAATTAAAAACTAAGCATTCAGATATTTCAAGATTCTAGTCAACATACTTGCTTTTAACTAAAATTTTTCTGTACTTGTTAAATGGTTTCATTTTGCTGTTTTAAATTCTCATCTCGAATTATTGGTGCAGTTTTGGCATTTATACACATTTTACATGTCATTGGGTCTCACTTACTTGAATTCGCAGAAAGTTTGAGCCCCTAGAGAGGTTCAGTTTTACAAATGGAAACCTCCTGCATCTTGCTACTGTCAGGCCTCATTACTCTTCAGTGATAGAAAGGGTTTTCAGGTTTGTTTGTTTAAATAAGAAAAATAGAACAAGCATCATATTTGATAGAGTTGGGAAATGTTTCTGGTATAGAACTGTTAAAAAGACTATAATTTGTTTTCTCTTCAGTTTAGGGAGATATAAATAGATAAGTAGAATAATTATTTTCTTCAATTTTGACTCCTCCATTATAATTTTCATAAGAAAGAAATTATTCCCCTGCTGGTTGATATTGTCATGAGATTAGTTTTAATATCAATTTATGTAAAATAATTTCTGCTGGTATAGATGTAGTTTTTAGGATGTTAATGGTTTTAATAAATATATAACAGTAGATAATATTAATTAATATTACTATGATGTAGCTTTCTTCCTATTTTTTAAATATAAAACTTCTTTAGCATTTTTATGTTATCTTATTTCTCCCTCTTCTGGTAAGTCAGATTACACTGCCTTTTCAGTTCCTTGGACCTCTTTTGAGTTCCTTAAATCAGCAAACTTGGACCATGTCAGAGGCTTTGCATATGCTGTTCCTTCTGCAACTGTTGTTTCCTGCTAGTGCTGCTTTTCTAGCATCTACCCATCTCAGAGTTTTGCTAGATTCTCTTTTTATATTCAATCCTTCTATCTTACTCTTCTCAATTATAGAATTTAACAGTTCATAATTAGTGTTTATTTGTGTTAGGTATTTGGCAATAATTTCTTCTTTAAACTTTAAATCCCACAAAACAAGAAACTGTTTTTCTTACTGTAGGGTACTCCAAACCAAGCGAAGTTTCTTTGGTATCAGTTTATTGTGTAGTGAAAGAATATATGTGTGTGCACCTACATATATACATGCATACATACCTACATGCATACAATGATAAGCAGCCTAGCTTCCTTAAAAAAATTGTCTTAGAGATTAAATAAATTAAACTTTAAAGGTTCATCTGGATGCCCAAAACTTAGTGCACTAACTGAAGTAAGGGTCTGAAGCCACGTATCTATATTAAGAGCTTCATTTCAGATTTCTTCTTTTTTCTAGGCCTTTTTTCTTTTCTTTTTTTTTAAATTTATTTTTATGTTTATTTATTTATTTTAATTTTATTGTTGTTGTATTACATTTATCCCATTTCCCCTTCCTTCTCTCTTCTTCCTCATCTTTTCTTCTTTGATTCTCTTTATTCCCACTTGGGTTTGGGATTTGGGAGAGGCTCACTGCACTCTCCCTGGAAATTATGCTGATCCTCCCAGTCCTTTTATTGTGCATCTCCACACTGAGCCTGGTCTTCTAACAGTTAACTTCATCATGGAGGCTGTACTAGACAGCAGTGTCTAGGACCTTTTCATAGTGGTGCCAAGAATGGTACCAACCTAACAGGGAAGCAGACACCTAAGGGTTGTTCAAAAGCAGATTTAGCCCAGCCAGGGCACATAACCAGGTTGCAAGCAAGGTCTCAAGCCAGGTCCATGGCTGGAGGCAGGTGAAAGGCAATCATACATTGATATTTCTCTCCCTCTCTGCCTCTCTCCCTTCCTCTCTCTCTGGAAATAATAAATAAAATCCAAAAAAAAAAAAAAAAGAAAGAAAAAAAAAACCTTCAAGGCACAAAGTGTGTGACTGTTACTAAAAAAATAAATAAAAAGCAGATTTGGGGGTCAAGATGCAGAAAATTCTCATTCAGTGAGTCTGGGGAAGACCCTAAAAATAAGTACTACATAAGCAATTCTTCTCCATAACCAAATATAAGACTGACAACTAACCAGCAGACGAGGATCTCCAGGAAAATGACATGTACCACAGGGCTGCAGCAGAGATTCGAAAATCACTGCTTGTGGGTAGAAAGGCACTGCTTTTCCCAAGCTTCATTAACTGTTGACCCTCCCATACATAAAACACAATAAAGTGTGCACAAATGTGAAACCCTCTGATCTTCCCTCCCTAGTTAAACCTTGAAAAGGAAGTCAGTGGTGTAACTTCAAAGCTCTGCTCATGTCTGTAATAAGTTGAAAACATACTAAGCTCAAAATATGCTAATGACTTTTAAAAATTCATTCAGATAAACTGCCAGACCCATTTTCACCTTTTCTAACTTCACCTGTAATAAAGGTAAGAAGCTTAAACCCCACGCACCTCCTCTAGCCTTCTCAAAGACATGTTAAATCTCCTTTCTTTGTGCTGTTGTTTATTCATTTCATTCAGCACATGTTTTTGGAGCACATAAAATGAAAGGGGCAGTATTCTACACACTGGAGTGTTCAAGCAGAGACCCACACGGAGCTTACATCTAGTGTCTGTGTGTATGTGCACAGGACTGCCCCCTGCACAGGGCAGGTACAGCGAGCCAAAACACCAAACCAGTAAGTGAGAGGTAGGTTATTGGGTGGTGAGAAATGCTAAAGACAAAAATGAAGCAGGGAAAGGGATGGGAATGTTGGAGGAGGCATTGCAATTTCTCATCAAGTGGCCTGGAAACCCTCACTGAGAAGGCAGAGGCCACCGTGTCTCTGCAGTGTGTTTCCTTTAAGCCCTTGGAACTCCCTAGAGCCTTTTCATACATACCCCAGAGTAAAATCTGAGAGTCATCTCACTTGTCCTCAGTGGACAATTGCCATGGCAGCTGTCTCCCAATAGGCCCTGGCAGCTGCATTTGACATCATCTCCTGGTGCCTTAGCAGACAACCTTACATGGGAACCTACTGTGTCTTTACTTCCTTTAGCCGTGGTGACTGGACTGGGACCTGTCAAGCTTCTAGCAGCCTTGGGCCTGCCCTAGGGAGGAGGAGCCTGATGAGAATACCTGTGACTCTAGGCAACTTAAAAAGCCTTTTTAGGAGCCTGAAAGTTTTGAAATATGCAATTAGAAATTGTATGTGTTCTGGAGTCCTATTTAAAAAGGCCTTTTATATATAGCTAACCAAAAATAACTTTCTTTCCTGGGTCCAGGCTATGGAGCAGGGTTTAGAGACCTTCTCCTGTTTTGTTTTTTTAACATTTTTGCTAGAAAAGAAGCAGGGCACATAGGGTAGCTGTGGCAAGGGCAGGAGACAGGAAGTATAATTAGAATTGAAAGAGTTTGAGCATTTGGGATAACCAGAGAACTTCCAGTAAGTTTCTGAATTACAGTGAAATGCCCAACTGAAAAAACACTAAACCTTTGGTTTCTGTACAAAATGTTGTTGATGAATGTTACCAAGAAAATTTAATAAAACCTTAGGTAATATGTCTGGGAGTTATTTAGCTATATATCTATTCATTTATTTTAAATTAACTTAATTTGAAATTATATAACTCTTGTTAGTAAATATTTCACTTAGTTTTGGTTTTTAATTTGTTTTATTTTTTAAAATATGCCAAGCCACTTGTTCTAAACTTTTATTATTTATTTGTTTGTTTATTATGCAGGGGATTAAACTCAGGGTCTCATACATAGCTAAGCATGTGCTGTACCACTGAAGATGTACTACATCCCCACCCCTAAACTGTTTTCAAACAGTAAATTTTAGCAGTGGACATGTCTAGACTATTTAACACATTGTTAAAAGATGCAAATTAACAAGAAAAATTAGTTGAATTTAGATTTAGAAATCAAAGTAAAATTATAGCTTTTCATTTTAAAAGTAGTGATCATGTGATCATAATGTGTTTCTTAATATTATCTCTGGTTTTTTTAGAATGTGTTTTCTATTTGATTAAAAGCAACAGATTTTGCTGATTTGGTTTTACAAGTGGTACCAACCTCAAAGCAATACATTAGAAACTGTGTTGCAAAATATAAACTGTAACAACACAAAAGACACAAAGCAAAGGCCCACTCTATTACTGTCAAACCACATGAACTGAAACCATGGGTGTGTGTCAGATGATAAACACCTGTTTTATCCTTTGCTTATGTTTCCTTTTGGATCTTCATGCTGACATGCCTGTTTCGTTCACTCCTTAAACAAGGAGTCTAGAATCACCCCAATTACTAAAATCAAGAGAGGGCTTTTTTAGACACTTATGTACCCAAATGCCCTGGCACAGAAGCTTGGAGAATTATCTGTAAGTTGTATCATCTCTTATTTTGTTCATCTTTTCATTCTTCATGACATTTCTTTTACTTTTCTTGTTTTAATCTAGGCAAACCCTTTTTTACACGAAACCCTTCAGAGTTGAAAGGCAAGTTCATTCACACAAAGCTTCGGAAAAGCAGCCGTGGCTTTGGCTTCACGGTTGTTGGAGGGGATGAACCTGATGAGTTTCTGCAGATCAAGAGCTTGGTCCTAGATGGTCCCGCAGCATTGGACGGCAAGATGGAAACAGGTAGAGACCACATGCCCAGTAGCATTTCTTGTGTGGTGAGATTTCTAGCTAGTGTGCAGATAGGACCAAACAGCAGCATGATTTCATGAGTTCATAAGAAGTTTGTAAAAACTTTACCATGAGCAAGTTTTCTCCACTTCGTAAATGCATTTCCTGGTATAGGGAAGTTCTTAGGGTGCTATTGAGTAAAACAATAATTTGCTAAAATTATAGATCTATTTGAATAAATTAGTTCTGAACTTGGATTTTTACAGTAAGAATTTTTGTTAGGAGAAAGTGTCAGTATTCTTTCAACAATCACATATTCTCACTGGCAGGGAAGACACTAGATAGATGCTAAAGAATACCTTATTAGTGATTAAAATAAGTAATAGAAGTAGTTTCTTTGTGTCCTACTATACCACCTCCAAATTCAGTTTCAGTTCGGTTTCCTATTGGTAGGTGTTTATATTATGATGATATAAATTTTCTGTGTATTTTTTTAACCTCCAAACTCTTACCTTTTGCAGGAGATGTAATCGTCAGTGTGAATGACACTTGTGTTTTGGGACACACACATGCCCAAGTTGTGAAAATCTTCCAGTCCATTCCCATTGGTGCCAGCGTGGACCTTGAACTCTGCCGAGGATATCCATTGCCTTTTGACCCAGATGACCCCAATACGAGTTTAGTGACTTCGGTGGCCATTTTGGATAAAGAACCAATTATTTTGAATGGGCAAGAGAACTATGATTCACCTGCCAGTCACAGCAGTAAAACAGGCAAAGTCAATGGCATGAAGGATGCCAGACCAAACAGCCCAGCTGATGTGGCTTCAAACGGTTCCCATGGTTACCCCAATGACACTGTCTCTCTGGCTTCTTCCATAGCCACTCAGCCTGAACTCATAACTGTTCATATAGTCAAAGGGCCAATGGGCTTTGGCTTTACTATTGCAGACAGTCCTGGTGGGGGCGGTCAAAGAGTGAAACAGATTGTTGATAGTCCAAGGTGCCGAGGTCTGAAAGAAGGGGACCTTATAGTGGAAGTGAATAAGAAGAATGTGCAGGCTCTGACTCACAACCAGGTTGTGGATATGCTGATCGAATGTCCAAAGGGAAGTGAGGTCACATTGTTGGTGCAACGAGGAGGTATGTAGGTTTATTTTTTTCACTTTTTTAAAAACCTGTAACCCATTGTCTAACTTATTGGTCTTCAGTTGGCTATTTAGGGCTTTTTAAATGTCTACTTTTCTAAAATTGTTTTTATTTAAATGTTCAGAAATGCATTCAAAATGTTTTCTGATTCCAATGCTAGCATCCTTAGAATAAAGGTTGTATTTATACATTATGTTACACATGTGCAGCTAGAGTGATACTCTTAAATGTAAATCAGATTGTATCTTTTAGTGACCATTAAGATTTAAAAACCTTTACACTTTAATTCTCCTGAAGCTGGCCTACCTGGCATGCATGCAAATTGTGGTTCTTGGCCACTCTTCCCTCCCTTTTCTCCCCTACTCACTATGCCTTAGTCACCTAGCTTTTCTGAAGTGCCTTTTGAGCCCTAGGCCCCTTATGGCCCAAGGCCTTTGCACTTCCTGTCCCCTCTGGTTAGAATGCTTTATTCCCAGCTCTTTGTTGTCTGGCTCATTCTTATACAAGCTTCCTCCTGAGAGGAGGCTTCACTTATCACTTATCTAAAGTGTGCCCCCCAATACCTCCAGGTAATCTCTACTGCATTTACCTCATTTCTTTCTTTCTTTTTTTTTTTTTTTAAGATTTTATTTCATTATTTTTAGAAAGAGGGGAAGGGAGAGAGACATCAATGTATGGTTGCTTTTCACCTGCCTCCAGCCACAGAGATGACTGGAGACCTGGCTTGCAACCTGGTTATGTGCCCTGGCTGGGGAATTGAACCTGCAACCTTTGGGTTTGCAGGCCGGCACCTTACCCACTGTGCTACCAGCCAGGACCCCCTCATTTCTTCATAGATCATCACAAGTCACTGTTTGTATGTATATATACACACATATATATGTACATACACACATATATCTATACATATACATATACATATACATATACATAGATGCTCTATCTTTTTCACTAGGAGATAAGATTCATAAAGCCAGGGCCCATGTCTGAATGTAGACAGCTATATCCTCTGCATTTAACGTAATACCTGGCTCCTGCTAGGTGTTCATATACAGATAGGTATTGAATGAATGAATGAACGAACAAATGAGTATGTGATTATCTATACTTGTCAGGAACAACAGACACATCAATTGCATTAAAAACATATCTCAACATACTCATGATTTAATGAGTATGTATGGTATGTATGTTAATGCATGGTATATTCTGACCCTCTAAAAAGAGATGAAGAATCAGACTTTCATTTTCTCTTCATTCCATTGCAACAGTGGCACTCATTTCTGTCACAGCATCCTGTTCTCATGCTATCATGAAGCCGTGCATCCTGTGATCAAAATCATTGGTATCACTGGAAGAAAACCTAAAATTCAGAGTGGCTGTTCATGTGAATTGAAATACTCGATCTTTCTTGAACAGTTATAAAAGTCATTGAAAAAGTGTTATTCTTAAAAATGTTTCCACCCATACAACTTTGAAGCCTCTTTTGTCTAGATCACTTGACTATACTGTATAGATAATTGTTTTTAAAACTGTCACTTGAGTGTAAGGATGATCATATGACACCTGGAACTTAATACATAAATTGGCAATTGACAAAGCACTTTCATACTGTCACATGTCTCTCATTTTTACCATGTCCCTGACAGGTAAGAAAGTGCCAGCCCCACAATATGAACTAAGACTGACTTTCACATAGTTGCTGATTTCTTCCAGCAACTTGGAAAATTTCAGCAATCTTAAGTTCATTCATCAAGGCATCTCCGATTCAGCCACTGTTCATGTGACAAGCCTCTCTGCTCTCTTAATTTATTGGCTCCTTCTTTGTCAATGTGTTCAATTTTCCTTTTTTGTATTAGATTCACTTCTACAGGGACCAGGAAAAAAAAGTAGTTTCATTAGCATCTACTAGCTGACAATGGTTACTGGAATCCTAGTATAATGAATATGCCCAAACTAGTAAACAACTGAATATACAAACATACCTCATTTCAAAGGTTTGGATTTTCTCTTCTTAATTTCTGAGACCTTCTTTTTGTTAATGCCCTTACATTTTATAACATGAAATTAATATGGAAAGATCCAGAATATATTGCCTCATAAGTCAACATCTACGCAGTTTACTCCAGGACCTGAATAATTTAAGATAACTGTAACATCAGTAGTCTTCAAAATACACCATATGCCTTCTGTTTGATTTACATATGGGACAGAAAGTTTGAACATGTGTGGTTGGCAGGCTAGCTGTAGCTGCTATTAATCTTTCTAGACAGCATATAAATATATGTTCCTGCCACATTAGTTATTTGAATCAGTGCTGACATTTTAATCACCTCTCCTGTATGGTGGGGTGTAACCAAGAAGGTTTGATGAGTCAGCTAAGGCAGAAGCTCAGCTAAATGAGAACGCAAATGGCCAATTCACTGAATCTAATCTCTGTCATAACTCCAACTAAGCAGATTGATAAATTCATTAAATCCACACCTTTTGTGAACCTCAGGACTTTAGGTCTTAAGGATGAGACTTTCTTGCTTTAAAGAAGTCTTTTTCTACTTTGGGGGTATAAATGGTTACATTTGTATTTTGTTTTCACCTTTAACCTCAGAGCTCATTTTTGCTTTTTGTTCTTGCCAGAATCGGGTATATTTTGGTTCTCATCTCTTCCACCTTCCTCTCCCAACGTGGAAATCTAGCAGAGGTTGATAAATCATTTGTCCATTTCTGGAGTCAGACTGTTTTCTGGGGCAGGCTTGGAGTTGCTGGAGTGTCCATCCATATCCCTGGCAACTGGAACCATCACTGATATTTGTGTATAAATCTTTTCTCTGTGAACATGACCTTGCCTACTGGCTTGTCAGTGAAATTCTCTTGGGGCAGCACCTTCCTCCTGTGCCTGCCTGGCCCTCGGCTTACCATGCCTCTCCTTTCTCCTTCTCCCTCTGCTGTGCAGTCAGGAGAATACTTTTTTTAGTTGTTTATTTTTGAATAGTATTTGCATTCACATGGCCTATCTAGAGACTTTGTTTTAGTTTTATTTTTAGTATTTACTTAATTGAATTTATTGAGATGACACTGGTTAACAGTAATACAGGATTTGGGTGTATATTCAACAACACGTCGTCTATACACTGTATTGAGTGTTCACCATCCTAAGTCAAGTCCATTACCATTTATTCCTCCTGTACCCTCTTCCACCTCCTCCATCCTTGGCATCCCCACACTATTGTCTGTGTCTTTGAATTACTCTCTTTTTCCTTTTTGCTCAGTCCCTACCCTCTCCCACCCAGCACTGCTCCCAGCTATCCCCTTGCTTTCTACCTGTGAACCTGTCTCTATTTTGCTTGTTTGTTCATTTTGTTCATTTCATTCCACATATTAGTGAAATCATGTGGTACTTGTCTTTCTCTGATTGGCTTATTTTAGCATAATGCTCTTCAGGTCCATCCATGCTGTCACAAAGGATAAAATTTTCTCCTTTTTTTATGACTAAGTAGTATTTTATTGTCTAAATGTACAATAGCTGTTTTATCCATTCATCTACTGATGGACACTTGGGTTGCTTCCAAATCTTGACTATTGTATATAATGCTTCAATGAACATAGTGGGTGCATATATTCTTTGAATTTAGTGTTTCTGGTTCCTTTAGGTAAATTCCCAGAAGTAGAATAGCTGGATCATAGGCCAGTTCCATTTTTAATTTTTTGAGATATCCTCATACTTCTTTCCACAGTGGCTGCACTAGTCAGCATTTCCACCAACAGTTCATGAGGGTTCCCTTTTCTCCACATTCCCAAGAGCACTTACTTGTTGATTTATTAATGTTAGCTATTTTGACAGGTGTGAAGTGATATCTGGTGGTTTAATTTGCAGTTCTCTGATGATTAATGAGTTTGAGCATCTTTTTATATGTCTATTTGCCATCTGTGTGTCCTTTTTGGAGAAGTGCCTATTCAGGTCCCTTACCCATTTTTTTTTTAAAGATTTTTAAAATTTACTTTTAGAGAGAGGGGAAGGGAGAGAGGCAAAGAGGGAGAGAAACATCAATGTATGGTTGCCTTTCACTTGCCTCCAGCTACAGACATTGCTGGAGACCTGGCTTGCAACCTGGTTATATGCCCTGGCTGTGGAATCGAACCAGCGACCTTTGGGTTCGCAGGCCGGCACCTCCTTACCCATTTTTTAAAAGATTTCGTTTATTATTTTTAGAGAAAGGGGTAGGGAGAGAGGCAGAGAGGGAGAGAGACATCAATGTATGGTTGCCTTTCACCTGCCTTCAGCTACAGACCTGGCTGGAAACCTGGCTTGCAACCTGATTATGTGCCCTGGCTAGGGAATCAAACTAGCAACCTTTGGGTTCACAGGCTGGTGCCTTATCTGCTGTGCCACCAGCCAGGTCTTCCATACCCATTTTTTAATCGAATTGTTTGTTGTTTATTTTCGGTATTAAACTTTCTAAGTTCTTTATAAATTTGGATTCTTACCCCTTATCAGATGCATGGGTTAATATGTTCTCCCATTTAGAGGTTTGTCTTTTCATTTTTTAAAAAGATTTTATTTTCAGAGAGAGGAGAAGGGAGGGAGACAGAGAGACAAACATCAGTTGGCTGCTTCTTTCATGCCTCCAACCAGGGAATCAGCCTACAACTCAGGCATGTGCCCTGATCAGAAATTGAACCAGTGACCCCTCTATTTACAGATGGGCACTCAGTCCACTGAGCCATACCAGTGAGGGTGGGTTGTCTTTTCATTTTGTTGATGGTTTCCTTCATTGTACAAAAACTTTTTAATTTATTGTACTCCCATTTGGTTGTTTTGTTTGTTTGTTTCATTGCCTGAGGAGATAAATTAGAATAAATAAATATTGCTAAGAGAAATGTCCCAAGATTTCACTGCCTATGTTTTCCTCCAGGGTTTTTATGGTTTTGAGTCTAACATTTAAATCTTTAATCCATTTTGAGCTTAGTCTTATGTATCATGTAAGTAAGTGGTATAGATTCATTTATTTTGCATGTATCTGTCCCAGTAATCCCAACTCTATTGAATAGACTATCTTTACACTGTTGTAAGAGTTTTGCCTCTTTGGTCAAATATTAATTAACTATAAAGGCATGGGTTTATTTCCGGGCTCTCTAGTCATTCTGTTCCATTGGTCTATACATTAGTTTTTATGCCAGTACCAAGCTGTTTTAATTACTATGACCCTGTAGTATTTTGGTATTCAGTAGTTTGATTCCTCCAACTTTATTCTTCATTCTCAAGATTACTGTTGCTATTCAGGATATTTTGTGGTTCCATATAATTTTTTTGAATATTTGTTCTACTTCTGTGAAATATACCATTGTTATCTTGAAAGGAACCACAAATCTGTATTTTGCTTTGGTAAGTATGGACATTTTAATGATGTTAATCCTTCCCATTTATAAACATACTATATACTTTCATTTATTTGTATCTTCTTCCATTTCTAATAATTTTCCAAGTATAGGTCTCTTAACTCCTTGGATAAATTTATTTCTAGTTATTTTATTTTTTTTTAAGCAATTGTGAATAGGATTGTTTTCTTAGTGTCTCTTTCTGACAGTTCACTACTGGTCTGTAAAAATGCAACTGATTTTTGGATATTTGTATCCTTCTGCTTTACTGAACTCATTTATCAGTTCTAGTTGCTTTTTGGTGAAATTTTTTAGATTCTCTATATACTTTATTATGTCATCTGCAAAAAATACAGTTTTCTGCTTTGATCTTTATCTGTTTCCTTCCTTCTGCTCACTTTGGACTTTATTGTTCTTTTTGAGTCCTTTTAAGTGTAAAGTTAGATAATCTGTTTGAGGGTTTTCTTGTTTCTTGAGATAGGCCTGTAATTCTATGAATTATACTTTCTCTGTGTTTCACAGATTTGGGCCTGTGTGTTCTCATTTTCATTTGTTTCAAACTATCTTTTGATTTCTTCCTTGATCTTACAGTTAACTCACTGATTGTTTAGTAACATGTTACTAAACATGTTTTTAAGGGATTTTTTCTTGTGATTAATTTCCAGTATCATAACCTTATCAGAGAAGATGCTTGATAAGATGTCAATCTTCTTAGATTTATTGAGACTTGTTTTGTGCCCTAACATATGGTCTATCCTAGAAAGTGTTCCATGTACCCTTGAAAAGAATGTATACTCTGTTGCTTTAGGCTGAAATGCTCTGAAGATATCAATTAAATCAATCTGATCTACTATGTCATTTAAAGCCACTGTGTTCTTAGTGATTTTCTGTCTGGAAGATCATCCATTGATGTCAATGGGATATTAAAATCCTTTACTACGACAATATTGCTATCAATCTGCCCCTTTATGTCCACCAGGCTTTGCTTTATATATTTAGGTGCTCCTATGCTGAGTGCATAAATGTACAAGGTTACAAACTTTAGATTGATCCTTTTATCATAATATAGTTTCCTTCTTCTTATATTAACTTTGTTTTGAGTTTCATTTTGTTCAATGTAATTATTGCTATCCCAGATCGTTTTACCTTTGAATTTGCAGGAAATATCTTTTTTCATCCCTTTACTTTTAGTTTGTGTGTATCTTTCATTCTGAGGTAAGTCTTTTATAGACAGTATATATATGGATCTTATTTTCTTATCCATTCACCTACCCTATGTCTTTTGATTGGAGCATTTTAGCCATTTACATTTAAAGTGATTATTGATAGGTATGTATTTACTGCCATTTTTTAACTATTGTCTCTTTTTTTTCCTTATTATTATTCTTAAAGCTGGCCCTTTAACAATTCTTGAAATACTCATTGGGTGGTAACAAATTTCTTCAGCTTTTTCTTATCTGGCAAGCTCTTTATTTTGCCTTCAATTTTAAATGATAGCTTGCTGAGCAAAGTAGTCTTGGTTGTCAGTCCTTTATTTTTAGACTTTGGATATTTCATACCAATCCCTTGTGGCCTGAAATGTTTCTGTTGAGAAATCTGCTGATAGCCTTATTGGAGCTCCTTTGAAGATAATTGTCTGTTTCAGCTTCTAAGATTCCTTCCTTGTCTTTAATATTTGCCATTTTAATTATGATGTGTCTTGATTTAGGCCTCTTTCAGTTTATATTGTTTGGAATTTTTTGCACTTCCTGGATTTATGTGCCTTTTTCTTCACCAGATTAGGAAAGTTTTGGATCCCTTGTGCTCTCTCTTCTCCTTCTGATACCCCTATGAGGCAGATGGTTTTACACTTCATGTTGTCCCAAAAGTCCCTAAAACTTCCTCATTTTTTAAAAACACCTTTTTTTCTTTCTGCTGCTCTGGGTGCATGTTGTTTTCTACCTTTTCTTCCAAGTCTCTGGTTCTGTTCTCTGCTTCATCCATCCTACTGTTTATTCCATCCAGTGTATTATTCATTTTAGATATTGTATTCTTCATTTCTGATTGGTCTCTTTTTATAGTTTCTATGTCTTTTTTTCATGCAGTTAAGCATCTTTATAACCTTTACTTGGATCTCTACATCTGATAAATGGTTGCCTCCGTTTTATTTAACTTTTATTCTGGAGAATTCTCCTATTCTTATATTTGGGGCATGTTTTTGTCTATCCATTTTGGCTGCCTCTTTGTCTTTGTTTCTATGTATAAGGTAGATCTGCTACAGCTCCCAGTCTTAGTAGGGTGGCCTTATGTAGCAGGTGTTTTGAGAGGTCCAGTGTACAGTTTCCCTGGTCACTTGAGCTGAGTACTCCAGGAATATCCCATGTGGGCTCTCCTGTTGTAATTGAGTTTTAATTGCTATTGGCTTTTTTATCTGTGAGATTGGCATTCTAGCTGGTAGACTGTGAAGTGCTACTCTGACCATGGTGTGTAAGTTGCTATTGCAGGTACAAACCCCATGAAATAGAATTTGTCTCAGCAAGCTTTGGTCCCTGCCAAGATCTCCCTTCAAATATGTTGCTTGTGAAGCGTATTGTAACCTGTTCTGTTATTTTCTGAAGCTGGCCACTGGGTATGTTGGTTCTGGGCCTCTTGAGCGGGGCCCTGTTTCAGTACAGCGTCAGATGCTGCCTGTGACTGACCCTGGGCAGCCTATTGGGAGCTACAAAGCAACACACAATTTGTGACTGCCTCTGCTGGGTCTGGATGCATGTGAGGAAGACCAAGTTTTGCACCAGGGTTGGGCCAAGGCCAGCTCCGGAAAAGTCACAAGGCACCTCAAGAGTCCCCACCTGCCTAGGCCACAGGCTGCTTGTTCAGCTCACTCCTTAGCAGGGTGGAAGCTATACAGGGTAGGACAAGAGGGAGTCTAGAAAGTGATGCTATTGCATCCCTTCAGGCTGATGCCATATGGAGTTGCATGCTCCACCTAAGAAAGATGGTGTATTGGTATTGGAAAATGAGAGCACAGGGGTCCTGGCAGCTGTCCCTTCAGTTTCCTTCCCCAGAACCACTAACCCCAGACTCTCCTCAAGTAACCTCTAGTCCACTCTTCTCTCCTTCTGTTGAAGCCCATGGTGAGTGGCTGCAAACGACATTTTGTTCATTGGACCTTTAAGAGGGTGCTTGTGTCTTGAGCCATCTCTCCCTAGTGGACAGGAATCCTGCTGCTTTTCACAGCCAAATGTTATGTAGGTGCCTCTACATGGCTCTGGTGCTCTGGGCCGGAGAGCCCAACTTGGGGTTTAAACTACACACTTCTCAAAGGGAACCCAGCCCCAGCAGCAGCTGACATGCTCCTCCAGAAACTCAGCCACAGCCCCTGGGAGTAGGCTGGTCCTTTTCATGTCTCCACCCTTTCTACCAGGCTCCGTGCAGCTTCTTCTGTAAATCCTTGCTTATAAGACCTCTTCTGTTCAGCTAGTTGGTTATTCTGGATGGTGGTTCTTTATTTGAGTTGGAATTCCATTTTGGTCCTACAGCCATCTTGGATCCCTAGAGACTATTTTTATGAAGTATGCTAGAAGGTGATTACTGTTTTAAAATACAGGTTTACCTGTTTTTTAAATTTACTAAGATAGAGAATTTATTCCATTAAGATATTTTACTTCTTAAAAGAAAGGGATTATCTTATATGAAGCATATAACTACCTCTGCCTTTCTGTATAAAATATTTTGTGCCCTGACTGGGGTGGTTCAGTTGGTTAGGCATCATCCCACAAAGCAAAAAGGTCACAGTTCAATTCCTGGTCAGGGCATGTGCCTGGGTTGCTAATTCATCCCCCAGTTGGGGCTCATTTGAGAGGCATTGATTGATCAATGTTTCAATCTCACATTGATCTTTCTCTCTCTTGTCCTCGCTCTCTAAAAAATAAAATATTTTTTTTAATATTAAAAATTATTTTGTGTAGCCTTGGCTGGTGGCACAGTGGATAATGTGATGGCCTATGAACCAAAGGTCACTGGTTCGATTCCCAGCCAGAGCACATAACCAGGTTGCAAGCCAGATCATAGCTGGAGGCAGGTGAAAGGCAACCATACATTGAAGTCTCTCTCCCTCTCTGCCTCTCTCCCTACACTTCTCTCTAAAAATAATAAATTAAATCTTTAAATAAATAATTATTTTGTGTATTTGGTTAATTCATACCAATTAATAGGTCATTCTTTAAGATATAATTTGAGGCCCTGGCTGGTGGCTCAGTGGATAGGTGCTGGCCTGCGAACCCAAAGGTCATTGGTTCTATTCCCCAGTCAGGGCACATAACCAGGTTGCAAGCCAAGTTTCCAGCCAGGTCTGTAGCTGGAGGCAGGTGAAAGGCAACCATACATTGATGTTTCTCTCCCTTTCTTCTCCCTCCGTGCCCATCTCTCTAAAAAATAATGAATAAAATCTATTTTTTAATTTTTAAAAAATATATAATTTGATATCATTTTGGGTAGAGTCATAATACTCTGTTTCAAGAAAAGATTTGGCAATGCTTTATGAAATTGGAAAACGTTTCAGTTTTGAAAGAAAGTATGTATTGAAAAGAAAGCCAACTTCTAGTTCAAACTCTACACTTACATTCTGTACATCGCTGACAAAGTTACTACTTCTGCCTCAAGATTCATTTATCAAAAAAATATTTTAAAAGAGTGGTTTAAACTAGATCATCTTGGTTCAGTGGCCTGTGAACCCAAAGGTCGCTGGTTCAATTCCCAGCCCCAGGGCACATAACCAGGTTGCAAGCCAGGTCTCCAGCCAGGTCCTTAACTGGAGGCAGGTGAAAGGCAACCATACATTTTTAATTTTTTTTTAAAGGAAAAAAAAACAATCATTTTTAGGGACCCCTTTGGTTATAATTTTATGCAAAGAATGACTTCATGACATGTGGAAAAATAGAATCCAACTGAGTAAATTTTATGGATTTACTGGCTTTATTTAATAATTTATGGACTGGGCAGAATTCTGTCTAACAGCCAGAAAGGAGCTCCAAGGAGTTGTACATAATGGAAGACTTTTACAGGCAAAGGGAGCAGGATGGAAGTTTTACTATTAAAAAATAGAGTGGTTTTGTTGAGTCACCTTTGTTTAGGGGGCAGCAAGGGTCTATCAAGGTGATTACCTCACTAGTGCAGACCCAGTAATTCCAGATTGACTGGTTTAAGATTTCATTCTTGAGAGAGGCCAAAACTGTAATTAAATTATTAAAGTCTGAGTTTGGTGATATGGGGCTTAACATAAGTGACTCCATTTGGGGCTTGTTAATCTTGTTTTTAACAGCGCCAGATTCTAGAGCCAGATGATGCAAGTTTAAATTCCATCTCCCACCATTATTGGATTTGTGACCTTAGGCACGTCATCAGAAAAAATGGGAATGGTTATATTTACTTTGTACATGCCTGCACATGGTGGAGATAAAAATATGATGGCACTTGTGTTAATTCCTGACATAGAAGTAGTCAGGTGATAAATTAGTGGTATTTTACTGATATTACCTAATACTAAAAGCAACTGGCTAGGAGTGGCTTTTTATTTATTAAAAAAATAAAATAAGCTCTAGCTTGGACCTATATGGTATCTTAGTCTCACCACCAGGCAGCTATATTTTTTTAGAAGCTCCACCAGCAATTCTGATGTGCAGCAAGAGTTGTAACCAATATCAGGCTCTTGCCACCATGAATCCTTCAAGTTTTTATTCTATGACATATAACTTAGGGAGAAATAAGTTTATAAGACTAAGCAATCATTTTCATTTCTGAGTAATATCCTCCTTTTAAAGTCTACTCTATAAGCAACAGATTTCTCAATCTTCCCTATGGTACATTTCAGCTCCCAAATTCTACATATTTTGACTTCTGAGGAGAACGAAAGGGAGGACTTAATCTCCCAATTACTTCTGCTGATCATAATCGTAATTGAAGTGATGTTTTATTTTTTAGTTTGCATAAACTGTATACTGAATGCTTTTATCAAGTCACTAAATAATTTTAGGAACTGAATATAAAGTAATCAAATGTTAGCATTCCTAGAGGGTCAGCCTGTGTGTCCGCCTTGGAGAAATAGCATGTGGTGAGATCTCAGTAAATCCTAGCTAAATAAACTAAACTTGCTCCACAAGTCACAATAGAAAATTAATTATAGAGCTTTATAGTCACAACTCATAACTTTAGAAAGATGATAAAGAGGTGCTAAAAGGCAAATATTAGATATGAAAATGGTGGTGGTGGTAATGATAATGTTACCACTATCATCAATGAGTATTTACTATGTGCCAAGACTTGTTATCATGGTACAAGCAATCAATACACCCAACATAATGCCTCACAACACCTTGTTGTTGTGACCCCACAGGAGCTGCTACCAATTTGCAGTGTGATTCTGATTAGGCCCCTCTGGGCAGTGAAGTCTATGATTGCTGGCTTCAAAGGGTGAGAAATTGAAGAAATTGTTTTTTTTGTTTACAGTGTTGAAACACATAGCTAAATTTACTTAGTGTATAGCAAAGGGGAAATTTCTGGTTTGGTTGGGAAAGCATGTATAAACCCCTTGTAATAAAAACAATAAACACTTTAACAATGTACCAGCAATCATTGGTTTAATCATCTTTTTATCTCATAATTCAAAAGAGCATTCTCTTTTGAAATAAGTAAAATGTTAACTCCATGTTAGGAGGACAATGAAACTAGAGAGCTTCCATGATTTACCCAGAATCACAGAACTGATTATTGGCAAAGCCAGGATTTGAACCCAGGAACTTAAGTTCTAGAGATTGAGTCCTTACGCACTATACTCAGCAGACTTATATGTTATAGGAAAGAAACTCCAGTACCCTTACTGTTAAGGAGTGTGTCTTATTCATAAAGGAATGGATATAGTCCATAGGCAAGTTGATACCACTTAATTTTCCTCTAGATTTACTGATGGTCTTTAGTTAAATAAATCATCATTAATCCAACTAGGGAAGACAATATCTAATCTCATCATCTAAGCTCATCATTAGCATTAGATCTTCTTTGTGTGTTTTTTCCTTCAGAAATGATGCACAACCATCATAATCAGAACTACAGTGTGCTAGAGTTGTAAACCTGGGGGTGATCAGGTACCTCTCCCTTGGTCTTGGACTGGAGAATAAATTGCAAATTGCACTGTTTAAGTATTTGGCTGCCAGACTCTCTCTAATTGAGCCATAGGGCCTCTGAAAAGGGAGTTTGAGTTGCTCATTGTTATCCTAATAGTTATGTATATTCACATCAGCAAATTGTGTCAGCTCCTTATTCCCATGTGCCCAGGCTTGGTCTACCTCCCAACTCTCCTGGCCTCCACCAACCATCATGTGGCACCTGACCTTACAGAGGCCTGGCACCAGGTCTCAGTGCTTCCTACAGTCCATTCTCAACCAGAGTGATTTAACATTAGCTGGGTCATGTCAGAATAGCTTGTCATCATTCAGAATGAACTCTGAAGTCTTGTGCCAGGCCCTGAGTGTTTGCTCTTTCCCTGTATATTTTTCTTCTTCCAGAAAGCCACAGGCTCATGCACGTCCTTTGGGATTCTGCTCAAAAGTCCTTTCCTCTGAGAAGCCTGCTCTTGCCACCATAGGAAATAAAGTAGCATCCACCACTGTCAGTCTCTCTCTTCTCCCTCCTGCCGCTTAAACTTCCTTGCCATCTTCTCAAGGACAAGGACTTGGTCTCAGCCATTTCTTCACCCCCACCACCTGCAATAGTGCCTACCACATTGTACGTCTTCAGATAGTCACATATGTTGAACAAAAATAGGAATTAATACTAGGCCCTTTGTTTTCATAAACAGTAATTCTCAAGAGCACTTTCTAAAATGAACACTAACATTATAACTGAGGAAACAGGCAGGAGAGATTGGCCATTTCAAAAGCTCACAGTAGAAAGGTGACAGCCAGTATGCCTTTAAAACCTGAGCTTTCTGTCACAGACTGCTCTATGTGACAAGGAAATGTGTTGGAGCATCACATCAGAGAATCATTGGTCCAATTGAGCTTGTTCTCCAGCATCCAGCACAGCCATCACTAGCCACATGTGACTATTAAATTAATTAAAATTAAATGCTAAAGCCTTGGCCTAGTTGTTTCAGTTGGTGGCAGTGTCATCCCATACCCACAAAGCTGCAGGTTTGATGCCCAGTCAGAGCACATACCTAGGTTGTAGATTCATTCCCTGGTCAGGGCCCTGTCAGGGTGGCAACTCATACTGGTTTCTTACATCAGTGTTTCTCTGTCTCTATCTCTCCCTTCCTCTCACTTTGAAATCAATAAACATATCCTTGGCTGAGGATAAAAAAATGTATAAAAATAAAATTAAATACCATGTAAAATTCAGCTCTTTGGTCCAGCTGGTCACCTTTGAAGAGCTCAGTGTGGCTCATGGCTACTATACTGGACGGTTCAGTCATAGAACATCCATGTTCTCACAGCGGTACTCTAGAGAGTTTCATTTTTTTACCCTCAGAAGTGAGATGTTGATCTGGCTGGGGGTGACTCAGTGGATTGGTGCCAATGTGCAAACCCAAAGGTCCCTGGTTCGATTCCCCAGTCAGGGCACAAAACCAGGTTGCAAGCCAGGTCTCCAGCCAGGTCCGTAGCTGGAGACAGTTGAAAGGCAACCATACATTGATGCTTCTCTCCCTTTCTTCCTCCCTCCCTGCCCTTCTCTGAAAATAATAAATGAAACCTTTAAAAAAGAAAAAAGAAAAAAGTAGGATGTTGAATATCTCTTATTTTATTCATTCTCTTATTTGTATATGTTTGAATATAAAAAAAGTATGAAATGGAAAGCAACTAATGGTGAGTGGGTGTTCATATGCATGTAATAATAATAATGTCATAATTATTCAAATTTTTCCATGTGTAGGCACCACTTTAAGCTCTTCAAACATGTTTACTTGATGTTAAGGGGTCACAGGGAATTTAGACTCAGAGAACTTAAAAATCTTGTAAAAGTATAAGCACTTGGGGAAGGCATCTCATCAAGCTTTAATGGGAATTACTGGGCTTTCACATATACTGGACTGACATTGTTTAAGAAAGTTAATTTGGATGATTTTATTACGTAAAATAGTTTTAATCCAAAATGGGGAAGAACCTTTAAAACACAAGGAAAATTCACCTTAAATTTTTTTGTATAAAGTAATATATAATCTGCCACACGAGCTATCAGCAAGGTGAAAAGTTGCAATCTCTTTGGAGTATATATGTGAGTCTTTGTCAGTAATTGGCCTTCCTGCTTACAACAGCGCTTAGTTTTCTAATAATTTTGCAAGTCAGGTCCTCTAGTTAAATTCACTGCTGCCTAATATGTTCCTAGCTGTTAAAATTTGTTCAAGTTAAGCTAACAAAATTCCTAGGACTTCCATGGCATTGATCAGCATAGCAGTCATCTTTGCTAGTAAGGAGCCTTCCAAACTATGTTACTGATGTAGGGCCTTATTTTATTTTATTTCATTTTAGTTTAGTTTAGTTTTTTATTATTTTTATTTCATTTTATTTATTGTTGCTGTATTACATTTATCCCATTTTTCCCCCACTGCTGTCCGCTGCCCCACCCTCCTCTTGCTCCCTTCCACAGTCAATCCCACATGTCCATGTCCTTGGGTTATCCATATTAGTTCCTTGTCTAAACTGTGCCCCTTCAGTTTTTCTTTCTCCCCCCTCTCCCCTCCCCTCTGCACACTGAATGTCTGTTCCTTGTTCCCATGCCTCTGGTTCTATTTTGCTTATCTGTTTTGTTTGTTAGTCTCCTATATTGGGTGAGATCATATGATATTTGCCTTCTACTGATTGGCTTATTTCACTAAGCATAATACTCTCCAGTTCCATTCATGTTGTTGCAAAAGGTAAGAGTTTCCTCTTTCTTTCTGCTGTGTAGTTTTCCATTGTGTAAATGTACCAAGTTTTTTGATCCATTCATCCACTGATGGGCACTTAGGCTGTTTCCAGCACTTGGCTATTGTAAATAGCACTAGCGGTACATAGGTTCTTATGAATTGATGTTTCAGGGTTCTTCAGGTATAGTCCAGGAAGTGGAATTGCTGGGTCAAAAGGCAGTTCCAATTTTACTTTTTTGAGAAAATTCCATACTGTTTTCCATAGTGGCTGCACCAGTCTGCATTCTCACCAACAGTGCACGAGGGTTCCCTTTGTCCCACATCCTCACCAACACTTGTTGTTTGTTGATTTGTTGATGATGGCCATTCTGATAGGTGTGAGGTGGTGTCATTATGGTAATTCAGTTCTCTCTGGTGGCTAGTGATGTTGAGCATTCTTTCATATGCCTTTGGACCATTTGTATGTCCTCCTCAGAGACATGTCTGTTCAGGTCCTTTGCCCATTTTTAATTGGGCTGTCTCCTTTGTGTTGAGTCATAAAAGTTCTTTATATATTTTGGAGATCAAACCTTTGTCTGAGGTATTATAGGCAAATATGTTTTCCCAAACAGTTGGCTCCCTTTCCATTTTGCTCATGTTTTCTTTAGCTGAGAAGGAGCTGTTCAGTTTGATGTAGTCCCATTTGTTTATTTGTTCCTTTATTCTTTTGCCTTTGGAGAAGTGTCAGTGAAAATATTTTCGCATCGTATATCTGAAATTTTACTGCCTATGTTTTCCTCTAGTACTTTTATGGTGGAATGACTTCTATTTAAGTCTTTTATCCATCTTGAGTTTATTCTGGTGTATAGTGTAAGTTTGTGGTCTAGCTTTATTATTTTGGGGGAGGGGGGTGTTCCCATCCAGTTCTTTTAATACCACTTGTTGAAAAGGCTATTTTTACTCCATTTTATGCCCCTCCCAGCATTGTTGAATATTAATTGACCATGGAGTCCTGGGTTTATTTCTGGGCTCTCTATTCTCTTCCATTGATCTAAACATCTCTTCTTCTGCCAGTACCAGACTATTTTGATTATAGTGGCCTTGTAGTATAGTTTGATATCAGTATTGTGATCCCTTGTCCTTTTTCAGGATCGCTGCAGTTATTTGTGGTCATTTTTGGCTCCATATAAATTTTTGAAGTGATATGCCATTGGTATTTTAATAGAGATTGCATTGAATCTATAAATTGCCTTGGGTAGCATGGACATTTTAATGATGTTAATTCCTCCCATCCATGAGCATAGTATATGCTTCCATTTATCTCTTAATTTCTTTCTTTAGTGTTCTGTAGTTTTCAGAGTACAAGTCTTATACCTTTTTGGTTAAGTTTATTCCTAGGTACTGAATTTTTCTTATTGCTATAGTAAATAGGATTTGTTTTCTAGCTTTTGTCTCTGATGTTTCATTGCTGGTATACAAAAATGCCTTTGATTTCTGGATATTGACTTTATATTCAGTTATTTTGCTAAATTTGCTTATTAGGTCAAGTAGTTTTTTGGTGGAGGGTTTTGTATGTACACTATCATGTCATCTGCAATAATGACAGTTTTACTTCCTCCTTTCCAAGTTGGAGGTCTTTGGATGTCTTTCCTTTTTCTTGTCTCATAGCTGTGGCTAGAACTTCCAAAACAATGTTGAATAGAAGTGGAGAGAGTGAACAACCTGATCATGTTCCTTATTTCAGGGATAAAGCTTTTAGTTTTTGCCCATTGAATATGATGTTGGCTGCATATTTCTCATATATGGTCTTTATTATGTTGAGATATGCTTCCTGTATTCCCATTTTGCTGAGTGTCTTTATCATAAATGGGTGCTATACTTTCTCAAATGCTTTTTCAGCATCTATTGATATGATCATATGGTTTTTGTCTTTCATTTTGTTTATGTGGTGTATTAACGTTTACTGATTTGTGAATATTTCATCATCCTTGCGTCCCTGGGATGAAGCCCACTTGATCATGGTGTATGATCTTTTTTTTTTTTTTTTTTTTTTTTTTTTTTTTTTTTTTTTTTTTTTTTTTTTTTTTTTTATTTTTTTTTTTTTTT
>PVIW01007381.1:58947-73814 GCA_004026585.1 Noctilio leporinus | reverse complement strand
CAAACCCTGATCTACTTTCTGTCTCTGTTCCTTGACCTAATTCTGTAAGTTTCCTATCAATGGGACCTTACAAAAGGCGCCTTTTGGTGTCCACTCATGTATTTTTGTTTTTATCTGAAATAGCATTTTAAGTATTTCCAAGGGAAATTCTAGATGAATTAGAGATCATCTGAGAAAAAAAGCCCTTTTAGTAAGTGTGCCAATAATCTTGGGGTAGAGACCATTGTGCTAAATATGACCCCAGGGCTAGAAGCTGATGGAGACCATTCCAGAAAGTTCCACATGGGGGAAGACTCCCAAGCTCATTTTACCAATACTGCATTATCCTAATACTAAAACCATATAAAGACACTAAGAAGAAAGTTAAAGGCCAATATCCATGATGAGCACAGGTGCAAAAATACTCAGCAAAATATTAGCAAATCAAAGCCATCAATACATTAAAAAGATCATACAACATCATCAAGCGGAATTTATTCCTGGGTGCAAGGTTGTTATAATACACCTCCCAAACAAAAGCAATTATAAAAAATAATAATTTCCAAAAAAGGATCAAAGATGGTGACAGAGTAGAGGGCAGTGTTGATGGCGTTCTGGAGTACCAAAGCAGCTGGAGGACAGGATAGGGAGCACGAGATGTCTTCAGGTCTCTAAGAGTTGGAGCAGTCAGGATCTGGACTCAGGGGAGCACAGCCCGGAGTCCCCAGAGACCTACAGGAGAGCAGGTGAGACAGTTCCAAGGCTGGCGTGCCAAGGTTGGCTCTGGGCAGTGGCGGCTCTACCCAGAGGGGTGTCTTTAACTGAAGCCAGCTCCAGGCTCCCTAGCGACTAGAAGTCTGAACAGTGAAGTGTGGGCAGCAAGGGCAAACACCAGAGGGAACGAGAAATTGAACTCCTGCAGGGGAAGGACTGCGTGAGAGCCTTGCTTCGGATGGAGATTGAGAGAGAGGAAGCTCCTCACTGGGTCAGAGGCAGAGGAGAAGAGTCCTGTGGGGACCAGGAGCAGGGGAGCAGGGAAGTGCACCAGCCGGGGCTGCAAAAGGGCCGAAAAAACGGTGCTGCTGCACCACAGGGAATATAGCAGCTCGAAACTCCAGCCCTGCACACCCACACAGGCCCCCAGGCTCCCGCAGAAACTCCAAACTGCGAGCCGGGAACCTGTAGCTGGGGCAACTGACCCACCCATTGCTGACGACAAAGGCCGCACTGCAGAAGCCTTGGGAGGGCGCGCATCACAGGGGCAGCGTGAAGGACTCCTTGGAGAGCTGGTCTGCTTGGAGGATTGGCCCTCGCCTGGGGAAGCTGGGCAGTGTTGGCAGACCCCGGGCACTGTTGGCAGACGGGGGCTTCCTCCTCCGGGAGCTGCGGGGGCAGGGCCAGTCATCACAGGAACCAGCAAGGTTGCAGGCCTCCCTGCAGGGGTGCCAGGTGCCCATCACAGGCAGGAACCTCTGCCAGGAGTTGGAAGGGGCACCCTGCTGGACTTCAAATGGAAGAAAAGAGAGGGCCCCAGAACACCGGCAGCCCTAAAACCCAGCTAGGCTACTGGAGGCCCAGCCTACCTGGGGGCTGACACTCAGAATCAGCCCTGACTGTGACAATCAGAGGCCCTGCCACTCCAAGACCAGCTAGACTGTCGACTGCAGAGCCCTGGCCGAGAAAAAGAGGCAGACTCAGGAAATGGATTGCTGCTAATCTCAAGCACCTGAGTTACACCGAGAGCTACATGAACTATTAATCCCTAACATATCCTTTTCGAAAGTTACTTCTCACATATTTTTAATCCTCCCCTATTCTGTACCAATTGTATTTCTTAATCCCTTCACCTTTTTCACTCATCCCCCTAATTCCCTTCCTATCTGGCATCTGTCAAAATGTTCTCTGCATCTATGAGTCTCTTTCTGTTCTGCTCATTCAGTTATTGTTTTTTATATTCAATTGTTGATAGATATGCATATATTGCATTTTGTCCTTCATATTTTTAATCTTTATTCTTCCTCTTCTTCTTAAAGAAGATCCTTTAATATTTCTTATAATACCAGTTTGGTGGGGATGAATTCCTTTAGTTTTCATTCTTTTCCCCTTGTCTGGGAAGGTCTTTACCTGTTCTTTGATTCTAAATGATAGCTTTGCTGGGTAGAGTAATCTTTCTTTTCATCACTTTAAATATTTCTTGCCACTCCCTTCTGGCCTGAACAGTTTCTGTTGATCAACCAGCTGACAATCTTATGGGAGCTCCCTTTTAGGAACTGACTGCTTTTCTTTCTTTCTTTCTTTTCTTTTTCTTTCTTTCTTTCTTTTTTCTTTCTTTCTTTCTTTCTTTCTTTCTTTCTTTCTTTCTTTCTTTCTTTCGTTCGTTCGTTCTTTCTTTCTTTCTTTCCTTCCTTCCTTCCTTCCTTCCTTCCTTCCTTCCTTCCTTCCTTCTTTCTTTCTTTCTTTTTTGCTGCTTTAAACATTCCCTCTTTATCTTCAATCTTTGGCATTTTAATTATGATATATCTTGATATGATCCTCTCCTAAGAGGGTCCAGCTTGTTTGGGACTCTGTGCACTTCCTGGACTTGTACATATAGTATTTCCTTTATCAAGTTTTTTTTTTTTGTCATTGTTTTTCCAAATAGGATTTCAGTTTCTTGCTCTCATTTTATTGTCCTTCTGGCATCCCATTGATGTGAATGTTAATATGCTTGAAGTGGTCCTAGAGGCTTCTTTAGGATTTTTTTCCTGTTCTGATTGGTGTATTTTAAATCCTTATATTCCAAATTGCTGTTTCAATTCCTGGCTTTATCTCCTCTACTGTTAATTCCCTGTGAATTATTTTTCATTTCAGTTAGTCTATCCTTTAATTTCTGACTGGTTCTTTTTTATGCTGTTGAAGTTCTCACTAAGTTCATTAAGCATCCCCATAATCAGTTTTTTCAGCTCTGCATCTAGCATATCACTTGTCTCCAATTTGTTTAGTTCTTTTTCTGGAGTTTTATCCTGTTCTTTAACTTGGTACATTTCTTTGTCTCATTTTGGCAGCCTCCCTGTGTTTGTTTCTATGTATTAGGTAGAGTTTTATGTCCCCAAGGCTTGGTAGAGTGGCCTAATGTAGTAAGTGTTCTGTAGGATCCAGTGGTACAGTCTCCCTGATCACCTAAGCTGAGTACTAGAGATGTGCTCCTTGTGTGGCTGTATACACCCTCCTCTTGTAGTTGAGCCCTGATTGCTGTCGGCACAGCAATGGGAAGGATTTATCCCCTGGCCAGTTAACTGCAAGGATGGGCTATGGCCACAGGCCACTGATCTTCTATGATTGTAGAGGATCAGCTGTGCAGCAGCCCACCCCACAGAGCAGGACTTACTTCAACGGGGCTCTCATGTCCATTGAATTTACCCCTTAAGTGTGTTGCTTATGAAAGTGGTTGAGTGGTGGTGCTTTGATTTTTTTTTTAAAAAAGATTTTATTTATTATTTTTAGAGACAGGGGGAGGGAGAGAGGCGGAAAGGGAGAGAGACATCAATGTATAGTTGCCTTTTACCTGCCTCCAGCCATGGACCTGGCTGGAGACCTGGCTTGCAACCTGGTTATGTGCCCTGGCTGGAGAATTGAACCAGCGACCTTTGAGTTCACAGGTCGGCATCTTATCCACTGAACCACCAGCCAGGGCTTCAACATATTCTGAAGCTGTTCACTGGTTGCACTAGCTCTGGGACCTCCTGGCAGGTGCAGAACAAGGCCATCTACTGCCTGTGTTACCACCCTTATGACCTCAATTAACTTTAATTACTTTCTTCTTGGTCTTGTCTCTAAATACAACACATTTGGAGTTAGGGCTTCAACATCAATTTTGGAGGGTCACAGTTCAGCCCCTCTCAGTCATCTTCTGCCTTCAGTTGCACATAATCTCCTCGGGTCGGGGACAGACATGCTCAGCTTCTTGTTAGGCAAGGAGAATGGAACCGGCATTGGGACACAGATACAATGCAGTGCTGAGGGAGATAAGTCAGCAGTGGCCACGGCCTTCTCCACGTGAAGCTTTTCCTTACCTCTTAGTTGCTTGGTTCCCCCTAAACTTCTGTTGAATCTGCATCAATGGTGTTTTGTTCTACAGAGCCCTAGTGTTCCATGGCCATGCTTTAACGATTCCTTAAAAGCATAATTCAGATTGTGTTTAAAATATATTTTGACTATTTAAACTATAATAAAAACATGCAAATGAGCCATATGAACTAACTCTTGTGTTGTGTACCATATTTTAATATAATAAGGCCCATTTATAGGACAACTTAGGGTGCCAGGTTGTCTTGATTTCCTATAGGCCTTATAATAAAACCTCTGCCTTTCCTGCCTAATTGAAGAATAGCTTGAGAACACAGGACTAGTTGTCAGAAACAGTTTATCCATTCAAAGAACCCCCCAAAATGTAAATGAATTAAATACTGAGGTTAATATATACTCTAATTTTTATTTAAATTCTGATTTCTGCTTTCTTTTTTAGCAAAACAAGCTTCCTGACTTAAAACTGTTATACATATGAACTTATAAATTATATTTATACTAACAAATGTATATATATATTTTATATGTTTTTTGATTTTAGAGAGAGGAGAAGGGGGGAGAGAGAGAGACACTGGCCTGAATATTAATACATTCATATTAATAAATAATGCCTTTATAATAAATTAGTGTAAGATTTCTTTTGAAAGAAGTGTTGTTGCTAAAGCAAGTTTGAAACCCACCACACTATTTACTTATACACATTCTATGCTGCATGTGTTATTAAATGACTAAAAACTGCAGCAGCCTATCATATGATATAAATCAAAGAGTGAAGCATGATATAAACCAAATAGGAAAAATCAGGCACATGGAAGTCTAGGTAGGTAGAGGCCCATGCCATTTAGGTGCCCTTGAGTCATTAGTTTTACAGCCTGCCAGTGAACATTCATTCATTATAAATCATTAGAATTTTAATTTACAAAATGAGTGTAGAGAGCTGAGTTGGGGAGGGACATTAATATGAGTATTTGGTATTATGATGAGAGCAGCTCAGCAGGAAACTTCCTAATGGAAATGTCACTGATAGTAATTACCCCTTTCCAGTCAAGCAACTCTTTGATTTTCTTCCAGCATTTAGGGACTAGGCAGCCTGACAGATTCAGTGAGACAAGGAGGGTGATTCAGGAAGCTAGAGAATCTGGAAAGCTAGCCTAGGGAATTGGAAGACAGCAGTGTCATTTGTTATTTGCATTATCTGAGCAGTGCTTTGGGCTATGCCTTGTAGTCTCTAAGCAGAAGTTCAATGGGGCAAATTGGTGTGGGATACTGAGAAGTAGAGTTGAGGATCAAGAACCTAGGACTGGCAGATTTGTTACTGGTAGACAGGGGTTGGGTGTGGGCAGGAGAACCAGTCAAAGCTAGGGGAAAACTAAACCTTTGTTGCACTTCTGCAATGAGATCCTTCCCGCTTTCTGAGGGACCCAGACTGGTACTCCAATGGTTCTCAAAGAAGTTTTAGGAAGAGGTATACATAGTTTTAACTTTCTTGTAGGCAGCATATGAGATGTCTGAAGCTTATAAAATCTTACGTTAATTAAACCCAATGTACAAAAAGCTCTAAATATAGTCCCATATTAAAAATACAGGTGTTTCTTTCTTTTTTTTTATTTTTTAGTGATGCTTGGAATCTTTATATACCAGCAGCACCCTACTTCTAAAGAAAATGCTTACAATCAAAGGGTAAAATTCCTGCTGATTACACAGCCTCTTGTCAAAGGATAAATATATTTGCCTTTAAAAAGATTTGTTTACTTATTTATTATTTTTAGAGAGGGGGGAAGGGAGGGAGAGAAATATCAATGTATGGTTGCCTTTCACCTGCCTCCAGCTACAGAACTGGCTGGAGACCTGGCTTGCAACCTGGATATGTGCCCTGACTGGGAATTGAACCAGCAACCTTTGGGTTTGCAGGCTGGCATCAATCACTGAGCCACCAGCCAGGGGGTATGTTTGCCTTTTATTCTTTAGTTTTCCAGTGTTATTGTGTTATTATTATTTTATCCCTTATAGAAACAGCTTTGTGATCTACTAGAAGTGGACATGGAACGAGAACACTGGTTCTCAATGTTTTTTCCTTCTTTGATGTGAAACCTTTCTTTATAAAGAACATTAAGGGAAATATGTCAGAGGGCTTAAATTATCTATATTTGCATGTGACAAGCTAATAATGTTTAATTCTTTTGTCTGTATCTGGAAAGTCATTTCTGTGAGAATACATAACACATACTGAAAAATACTCATATATGACAGTGTATACACATGGGAAAAGCACTTAAGGATTTCCATGGGTGAAATTAGACTAATGTTTTTAATGTACAAGCCATGGTATCTCAAGAAAGAAAATAATAGAGCTACTTCTCTCTAAAGCTAACTGGCTGTTTGAACATTCAGAGTATTTTTTGGTTGATTTCCTAGTAATCAGAGGTAACATGATAATTCATTATATCTGGTTTTTGTGGGTTGGTAATGGTTCAGACGCATGGGAGTAATTCAAAGCTTTGCTTCTTCAGGTTCAATAATTCCACCTCCACTTACAAATAAAATGATAGGCTTAAAAAAAAAAGAACTAAACGCATGGTGTGATA
Organism: Noctilio leporinus; assembly: GCA_004026585.1. Classification (NCBI taxonomy): domain Eukaryota; kingdom Metazoa; phylum Chordata; class Mammalia; order Chiroptera; family Noctilionidae; genus Noctilio; species Noctilio leporinus. The sequence continues at coordinate 67,185 of PVIW01007381.1, read as the reverse complement.
AGGGGAGTAGTGCTAAAAGACACATCAAAAAGCATCTCTATCACACAGCTTGGTTCTCAGAGCTGTTCCACTAGTGTCCCCTTTACATATAGCACTTCCCAATTAAATGTGTTGGTGAGAATTATTCGTTTTAATAATTAAAGAGCTTCCCCAGCTCCCTGAAGAGCGTTACCATGGAGGCCCAGCTCCGTTGCTGGGAATAATCACAGCATGCTAATGTAAGGAGAGGGCAACAGTTGAATGCTAGTGTTGTCATCAGGTGAAACCACTCAGGGCTCATTTCAATGGTTGGGCTCTGGGACACCTGTGAAGTGACCTTTTACTATAGCTGGCTGTGGTACGAGTTGGTTCTGTGGCTATAATGGGGTGTAAAGTTTGTCAGCTTCTCTGTGTTTAGACTATGTATTTGAGACATACGGGGATGGCACGTGAAGGTTTGTAGACTGTGTTCAATACCACTTTGCTGTTTGGCAGTGAGCCCCCAACTGGTTTCTGTGATGCCTTAGGGCTGCCATGAAATTCTGCAAACAAATTTTTCTTTTATTTTAATTAAAAAGAAATATATGGCCTTGGGGCCTTTAGAGGTGCCGATGTAAACTGAGCCTTGAGGTGGATATAACCAAACGCAACAGTAAGCACGGGTCCATTGGCAGCAGCTATGTTGAGTCAGGGTCTCTGGGGGGCAGTGAGGTAGTGCCTACTTGGGTGTCAGCTGCTGGTAAATGTAGTCACAGCTGACAGCATAGGGGATTGATAACTCCCAAACATGGGAGTTTCTATTATAAGAAAGTTATATAGTACAGTAAATTCAAAGATTCCCATCCCATTACTGAAAATAAGAATCAAGGTAACCACCACCAGTACTACTGGTAATCATCCTAATAAAGTCGCTCAGGCTTAGAGGATACTTGCCATGAAGCACTGTTGTAAGTGTGTTACATAAATGGACTCATTGTTCAGGTCCTAGATTTGGACAATTGGCTAACAATATCAATAGCTATAATTGTGGCTGTAAACAGTTGCACTGCCTGTATGATGACAGTGCTTTGCGACTATTAAGTACTACGTACCTTTCAAACCACTGTCACATTTATTTATTTGATTCTTTTAATAAACTACTGAAGTAAATATAGCTATTTTAATGTTAATTATACAGAGACATGGGGTTTTTTCAAAGTTTTAACAGCTAATTTTAGATTCCCATAATTTTCAGAATGGAAGTAGTTTTCAGATTTTTGCTGGTAAGAATGACTTAAGGAGAGATTTGTGACTTGCTCAAGTTTTGGTCTTGTTATTGTCATTCTTATGTATTTCCCATGACACCAATTTTTTTGCTCTGATTTTCAGAACTGGGACAATCAAAGTGCTAGTGAGGATGCAGAGAAAAGGGGACTCTAGTGCATTGTTGGTAGGAATGCAGATTGGTGCAGCCACTGTAAAAAACAGTATGGAATTTCCTCAAAAAACTAAAAATGGAACTGCCTTTTGACCCAGTGATCCCACTGCTTGGATTACACCCCAAGTATCCTGAGATATCAATTCAAAAGAACCTATGCACCCCAATGTTCATAGCAGCATTATTTATAATAGTCAAGTGTTAGAAACAACCTAAGTGCCTATCAGTAAATGAGTGGCTCAAAAAATTGTGAAACATTTACACAATACAATATTATGCAGGAAAGAGAAAGAAGGGATTCCTACCTGATGGAACTGAAGAGTATCATGCTAAGTGAAATAGCCAGGCAGTGGAAGGAAAATACCATATGATCTCACCTACAAGTGGAAACTAATGCACAAAATAAAACAAAACAAATGATCAGAAGAGAATCAGAGACATGGAAATAAGGAACAAACAGACAGCAATATCAGGGGAGAGAAGAGGAGTACAATGGAGGAAATAAAGGGAATGTTCTTGTCAAGAAACAACTATAAATGACCCATGGAAATGGACAATAATGTAGGGATTGACTGTGGGAGTGGGAGTAGGAGGGTGGGTCAGGAGAGAGCAATGGGGGGAAAATGGGACAACTGTAATTGAAAAATAATATAAAAAAAGAATAAAATGTATCAAAGACTTAAATATTAGTCCAGAAACCATAAAAATCTTAGAAGAAAACATGGGCAGCAAAATCTCGGACATTGCTCTTAGAAATTTTTTACAGATATCTCTCCCTAGGCAAGGGAAACAAAAGAAAAAATAAACAAGTGGGACTACATCAAACTGAAAAGTTTTTGCAAAGGAAATCATCAACAAAATAAAAAGACAGAATAAGAGAACATTTTTGCCAATACATCTGATAAGGGGTTAACATCTAAAATTTATAAAATACTTATAAAACTGAACACAAAAAACCCAATTAAACCCAATTAAAACAACCCAATTAAAAAATGGGCAAAGGATCTGAATAGACACTTCTCCAAAGAGGACATACAGTTGGCAAATAGACCGATGAAAAGATACTCAATTTCACTAGCCATCAGAGAAATGCAAATTAAAAACACAATGAGATATCATCTGATGCCTGTCAGAATGGCTTTCATCAATAAATCAATGAACAAGTGCTGGTGAGGATGTGGAGAAAGGGAAATCCTTTTGCACTGTTGGTGGGAATGCAGACTGGTGCAGCTACTGTGGAAAGCAGTATGGAGATGCCTCAAAAAATTAAAAATGGATCTGCCTTTTGACCCAATAATCCCACTTCTGGATAACTGAAGGAACCCAAAACATGAATTTGAAAGAACATAAGCACCCCTATGTTCATTGCAGCATTATTTACAATTGCCAATATATGGAAGCAGCCCAAGTGTCCATCAACAAATGAATGGAAAAAACAACTCTGGGTTATTTACACATTGGAATTCTACTCGACTGTAAAGAAGAAAACTTTACCCTTTGCAACAGTATGGATGGAACTGGAGGACATTATGCTAAGTGAAATAAGCCAGTCAGAGAAATGCAAATACCATATGATTTCATTCATATATGGAATCTAATGAACAAACTGAACTAATAGGCAAAACAGAGACAGACTCATAGATGGAGAGCACATGACAGTGAGCGGAGAGGGGCAGGTTAGGGGGTTAAGGGTCTGAGGAAAAAGGAAAAAGGACTCATGGACATAGACAACAGTGTGGTGATTGCTGGGGGAAGGAGGGTATAAATGGGACTAAATGGTAATGGAAAAAACACAATAAAGATTAAATAAAAAATAAAAACAACAAAGAATAAATTAAAAAATCCATTTTGAAGCCATTAAAAAAAAAAAAAAAGAAAGAAAGGGGAAGAAAAGAACAGAAAGAACAGAAAAGAACAGAAAAGGAAAAGGAGAGAAAAGAAAACTGGAACAATCAGTTCTTAGCTTTCCTTGGTGGGAGGCAGATTTGCTCAAGTCACTCAGGAACACCCCAAGAGTGAGAGCAGAGGCAGTGTCTCTTCTAAAGGATTTTTATTATTTCCCAACTTGATTAATCTGGGAAAAAACATAAAGAAAGGTAAAAGCAAAGGGTCAGGAGGCCAAGAGGAAGGGCAGATGATCTGCCTGGTTTCGGACACCCTCCTTGGGACAGGACAGAAGTGAGCACTTGGGAGGTTCCCAGGTAATGAATGGACTGGTGCTATTCCCCACAGGATTCCAAGCTGCAGTCAGCCCTTGTTGGGGTGGCTTGCTCACAGTTTTCATCCACACTGGGGAGTAGTCATGATGTGTGAAGTGATGGCCAGAAGGCTGGGCTATGTGAGCTGGCTGTCCACCACTCCTCTCAGGGTGGATCTGATTCTCCATCTGCTGACAGGACTTGCCACATTCTACACTTGGGCCTGTCTTGACAGATGGTTCTTATGTGATATTATAACTGTTTTTGTTTTGAGGGGCAGCTTTCTCAGCTCTCTCAACTGATATTTAACATTTTAGCTAAGTCTTTCTCTGTTATCTTGGACAATATGTAGATATGACCTAGTGATTTTCATATGCAGATGAAAATGTATAAGTCACTGGATAATAAGTTTCAGCACAATTCATGCATATGATGTTTGTACCACCCCAGAACTGAAGGTAGAGTCATCAGTAACTATTATGGGTACAAAAGGAGGAGAGTCCTCTCATTGTTTGTATGCGGAGTCCCTCTGAGTCCCTCTGTGCCACACTGTTTTGCATATTTCTAGGTAATTATGGTTTGCCACTTATCTGGCTGATTAAATAGAATCACATTTGGTTGCATCAAATAAAACTAAAATGACCCAAGTTTAAACAATGAGGAATTCATAGGGTACAGCAGGGAATTTTAAGACAATCCCACATTTCTTAGCCTAATATTGCAGTTCCTCCTTGAGAGTGTTTTAAAATGTCTTTTTATTTAATAAAACTTCTGAAACTCTGGAGTTTTTTTGGGGGGGCCTGCATTTTAACAAATACAGTTGGGTATTTTCCTTGAATTAGGTAATAATGCCAAGAGCAGTAATTATTGTTAATATTTGCTGTTACTTGAATCTAAAGTTGGAAAAGAGAGCTTATGGGAAATACTTAAGTAGACAGATAATAAAAGGAATCTGTAAGAAGCAAAACACAAGCAAGAATATTATATGAAAACCCCATTATATAAAAGAGCAAAAGTAGCAGAATGATTTTCTCAATTTTCTGGTCAGACTTTAAAAATATGAAGCTGTTGCATTAAATATGAAGAAAAGACATGGACTTTGGAAGAAAAATGTGGAAGTTTAAACATTATTTAAAAAATATCAATGATCTATTCTATTGTCATTGATTTTACTAATTCATTTTATGATTGATGTTCATGCCTGATCTGAAGTCTGTCACCTTTTGGAAAGATGTAGTTGTTTTGTAAAAGTAATAACATAATTATGCCAGAAACAGATTGTTGGGACAGTTTTGTTTGACATCATGGTATGACACATATCAAAATAAACCATGTGCTTTTGTATCATTTTTTTAAAAAGATGCCCCAGGGCATGACAATGTTAATTGGTATACTCAGTGGATTAAGACAAAGCACTATAAAATAACCTCTTAGCCTTGGGAGGAGACTGAATTTTCTTTGAAGGGGCAAATGCTCACATAGCAGCAGGCATGACTATAACTTAGAACCACATGTTATATAGTATACTGGAATAAGATTCTCCTGCAACCACTCCTAGTCAACAAAAATATGGATGGATGAAATCCACATTAGGTTAAGGATTAAAAGCAAGCAAATGTATCATCTAAATGTGTTATCTAAAGTAAGAGTTGGCTACTTCTTTATAAAGAACCACATAGGGAATATTTCTTTGTGTTGTGGGTACTATGGTCTCTATCACCATTACTCAGTTAGAGACACATTCTCTGTTGCATCACAACTTTATTTTAAATATTGTGGCTTAACTTTCACACACCCTTTCCCACCCAGGTATTGATGTCTTCAATTTACAATGTCAGGAATGTGAAATGTAAATAAGACTGGCCAGAGTTTGTAGAGTCAGTACTTAGCTACTCTCTTCCACATAACTTAATTCATCTCTTCTTTTCTCAATTTAAGGACATAATTTCTAATCCCTTTCTTTTCGCTTTCCCCTTCAAATCTAATTTGTATGTGACATCTGTAACATTCTTTGGAAAAGACATTTGTTATGGCTCAAACAATTCCTCTGTTTGCTCTTGGTTTCTTACTCTCCAAATGAGAAAAAACATGTTTAGAACCCAATGAATTAAAAAAAAAAAGTAAATAGAGTTGAACAACAGCCAAAATACAGGCTTTGCATAAGATGTCCAACTAATTTCCCTCAACTTTGTTTTATTAATTTTCTGCCAGTTGCTTATTTTTTCACAAATCTTACACATCCTGGAGATGCAAAAGCAGTACCAATGAAAGCCCACATTTGACTTTCAGATAAGCAGAAAGAGCTCAGCCATTCTCCCTATTATAATAAAAACATTTCTTAAAAAAAAATGATTTTATCTATTTATTTGAGAGTGGGGAAGGGAGGTAGAAAGAGAGGGAAGACATAGTAATGTGTGGTTGCCTCTCACATGCCCCCACCTGGGCACCTGGCCTACAAACCTGGCATGTGCCCCGACTGAGAATACATTGGTGACCCTTTTGTTCTCAGGCTGGAGCTCAATCCATTGAGGTGCACCAGCCAAGGCATAAAAAGTATTTCTTAATTCAGTTTAACTAATAATGAGAGTGTGAGCATGTGTTTTACCATATACAATGCTGTGTAAAGTGGTGGATGGTAAAAGTCTGTACAGTAGAAAATGTATATTCAAGGAACTTACAATTAAAAAATACTTCTGAAAGTATTTTTTGTGTAAATAAAAACAAACAACAATAAATATGCTACCAACCTGGCCAAGAGGGTAAGGTCATTGGTAAACAAAAACATTCCGTGTAGCAACTTCACCTCCCCCTTCCTCATACTGCACACTATTGGAAAGTTCTGGCTTCTCCAAAGTCCTTCCTAACATACTAGTTGCTGAAGAATTTCTCATGATGCTCCCTTTTGTAGTTTCATCTTAACATTATGAAGGTTATGTTAGAGCTTTGTTGAGTACATTTGAATTCACAGCACTGAGTTCCTCATCTGGACAGAGTCCCACACCTAGGAGTACCTGGTTGTTAACCCTCTTTTGTTTCTAGCTAGTTACTCTGAAAGTCATGTTACGGGCATGGGGAAAATGACTTTTGCCTGTTACAGAAAAAATCCTCACCTGCAGACTTGTTTATTGATTTGAGAGAGCAAGAAAGAGAGAGAGAGATAGAGGGAGGTTGGTTACCTCACATATACACCCTGGCCTGGGATCAAACCTCCAAATAGGTATTGTTCTGTCCAGGAATTAAATCTGCAAACATTTTGATGCACGGAATTGATGAGCCAACCAACTGAGCCACCTGGCCAGGGGCTTGCTATTTTTCTTAGCTTCCAATGCAAAGCACTGCCATCTGTACTTCAAGTCTTTTATCAAACAGAGAACACAGCTCTAATATTCTATTTCATGTTTATTGCAGCACATTCCCCATCTCAGGACTCAGGAACTGACCCTTGTAGGCTGTGCTGTGAATAATTTGAGGGTCAGACATCAAGTATTATCATCTCTTCCTTCAGCAAGAACCCAGTGAGATTAAACCAAATGTACGCACCTCAATTTTTTATTCTTTTAGCATGAATTCTTTCCCTAAGCTTTTACAAATACTCGTTCACCTAGGTCCTGGGCCAGGCAAATCTCAGAAGTTCCACTAACATACTCAATGGTTACACATAGCTTGGATTTTCATTCCTTCTGCAGTTTACACAAACATCATTGATAGAGTGAGTCACACGCATGACAGAAGTTGTAGATAAGTGTTTAGAGAGAATAAACATTATGGTTGAGCTAGACTTGTCAGAAAGGGTCTAATAGGATCTAGGATTTGAACTATACTTTGAAAAATGTGTACAGATAGAATATGTAGTCAATAGAAGATGGATCATCAGTGTATTTCTCCATTGGTGTGGACTTACATTTTAGGAGTTGAGAGTCAAAGGCCGTTTGTGTGTATAGATTATCAGGAAATAGACAATAGAATAGGTGGCCATTACACATGAAGTAAATAAATAAATAGAAGTTTAGAAGAGTGAATCAGTGGAACAAGGCATTGCTTACCTTAGTTAATGCATTTTTAAATCTTTTAACTTATTTTCAGAGACAGAGAGGAAGGGAGAGAGGCAGATAGAGAGAGAGAGATGTCAGTGTATGGTTGCCTTTCACCTGCCTCCAGCTACAGAACTGCCTGGAGACCTGGCTTGCAACCTGGTTATGGGCCCTGGCTGGGGAGAGTTAATGCATTTTTGCTACACACCAGAGTGCATACCCTGCTCTGCAGCATGCTTCAATTATATCTCCATAAAATCTGAGCAAACTTGGGTGCAGGAAGGGCTTTATATGGCAGAGATGGGACTTTAGAAGTTTCTGAACACTTTCCTGAAGGCTGAACAGGCTCTGACTAATATAAATTTATAAGATCTGTGGGATAAGATTTCTTGGAACACCACAAAGATGAAACCCAGGGTGAAATGTTTTTGGCATTTTCTTTAACAGCTTTTTCATTGAATAGAGTTTTTAATCTTTAAGAGGTTGATTTTTGATGGGAAAGGAACATTGATTACTGTGGTAAATCATCCAAAATGACAAAAAAAAAAAAAAAAAAAAAAAAAAAAAAAAAAAAAAAAAAAAAAAAAAAAAAAAAAAAGAAAAAAAAAAATAT
>PVIW01007381.1:33432-58847 GCA_004026585.1 Noctilio leporinus | reverse complement strand
TGTTGAGTCAAAGACAGTGAAGAGAGAATAATTAAATGTTGCATAGGAGACTTGCTAGGATTGGAAACTAATTGTGAGGGTGGAATAACTCTTAAGAATACTTGCTTCAAATTCTTCCTTCCCTTTATGAATAAATAGCAGCAAAGAGTATATCTCACTCATAGGTTTAGAGGATGATGAAAACAGTCATAGTTAGATTGTTGTCTTATATAATGTATCATTGCTATTCAATTTTTCCTTCTTGCTTTCCTCTATGTGGCTTTCTCTGTTTAATCAGAGTTTTGTCATCCTTCTCTTTCCTCCACCATGACATTGGCTTGTATGTGGCTTTGGCTTGCATCTTGCCAACTTCAGGTCATATTTCTTCCTCATTTCCTTCTGTTTAACTTTTCAAGCTAACCACAGCATTTTTATTTTCTCACTCAAATACTACTTGGAAGATAGTTCCAATGGGCTAGTTCTTCTTTTTTAGTACCAGGCTTTAAGTTGTAGTCAGTCAAAACAGGGGTCACTTTTGAGTCAGGCATTCACTCCTGGTTCAAGTATTTGTATCTGAGGTTACATGGGTATGATGTCTTAGGTAGAAGGAGCTGTGGGTAAGTCCTGAATACACTTGATGAACGAGTAGCCACTAAAACTATATTTTTAAATTTAATTTTATTGTTGTTGTATTACATTTATCCCCTTTTTGCTCCCCTCTGTCCCCCTCCCCACCCATCCATTCCCCCTCAAAGTCAATCCCACCTGTTGTCCATGTCCATGGTTCCTTTACACTAGGTTCTTGTCTAAACTGCTCCCCTTCTTTGCTTCTTCCTCCCCCCTCCCCACAACCTCGTTCCCCCTGACCACTGAAGGCCAATTCACTGTATTCATATATTTGGTTCTGTTTTGCTTGTTGTTAGTTTTGTTCATTATTGTCCTGTAATGGGTGAGATCATATGGTATTTGTCCTTCACTGACTGGCTTATTTCACTAAGCATAATACCCTCCAGTTCCATCCATGTTGTTGCAAAGGTTAGGAGTTCCTTCTTTCTTTCTGCTGTGTAGTATTCCATTGCGTAAATGTACCAAAGTTTTTTGACCCAATCATCCACTGATGGGCATTTAGGCTGTTTCCAGCAGTTGGCTATTGTAAATAGTGCTGCTATGAACATAGGTGTACACAGGTTCTTATGAATTGGTGTTTCAGGATTGTTTGGGTATAGTCCATGTAGTGGAATCGCTGGATCAAAAGGCAGTTCCTGTTTAAGCAGCTTAGACAAGAACCTAGTATAAAGGAACCATGGACATGGACAACAGGTGGGATTGACTTTGTGGGGAATGGATGGGTGGGGAGGGGGACAGAGGGGAGCAAAAAGGGGATGGATGTAATACAACAACAATAAAAATTTAAAAAAAAAGGCAGTTCCATTTTTAGTTTTTTGAGGAAACCCCATATTGTTTTCCATAGTGGATGCACCAGCCTGCATTCCCACCAACAGTGCACCAGTGTTCCCTTTGCCCCACATCCTTGCCAACACTTGTTTGTTGATTTGTTGATTTGTTATGATTGCCATTCTGACAGGTGTGAGGTAGTGTCTTATTGTGGTTTTAATTTGCATCTCTCTGATGACTAGTGATGTTGAGCATTCTTTCATATACTTCTGGGCCCTTTGTATGTCTTCCTCAGTGAGTTGTCTGTTCAGGTCCTTTGCCCATTTTTAAATTGGGCTGTCTGTCTCCCTGGTGTTGAGTCGCATTAGTTCTTTATATATTTTGGAGATCAAACCCTTGTCTGAGGTATCATTGGCAAATATGTTTTCCCATACAGTTGGTTCCCTTTGAATTTTGCTGGTGTTTTCTTTAGCTGAACAGAAACTTTTCAATTTGATATAGTCCCATTTGTTGATTTGTTCTTTTATTTCCTTTGCCCTTGGTGAAGTATCAGTAAACATATTTCTGCATAGGATATCCAAAAGTTTACTGCCTATATTTTTCTCCAGGACCTTTATGGTGGCACTGCTTATGTTTAAATCCTTTATCCATCTTGAGTTTATTCTGGTATATGGTGTAAGTTGGTGGTCTAATTTTATCTTTTTGCATGTTGCTGTCCAGTTCTCCCAACACCATTTGTTGAAGAGGCTGTTTTTACTCCATTTGATGTTCCTTCCCCCTTTGTCAAATATTAATTGACCATAGAGTCCTGGGTTAATATCTGGGCTCTTTATTCTGGTCCATTGATCTATATGTCTATTCTTATGCCAGTACCAGATAGTTTTGATGACAGTAACCTTATAGTATTGTTTGAAGTCCAGTATTGTCATTCCTCCTACTTTGTTCTTCTTTCTCAAGATTGCTGTGGCTATTCATGGGTGTTTTGGGCTCCATATAAATTTTTGAAGTATTTTTTCTATTTCTGTGAAGTCTATCATTGATATTTTAATTGGGATTGCATTGAATCTGTAGATTGCTTTGGGTAGTATCGACATTTTAATGATGTTCATTCTTCTCATCCATGAACATGATATATACTTCCACTTATTTGTATCTTCCTTGATTTCTTTCTTCATTGTTCTGTTGTTTTCTGAGTATAGGTCTTTTACCTCCTTAGTTCAGTTTATTCCTAGGTACTTTATTTTTCTTGTTGCTATGGTAAATGGGATTTGTTTTCTCGCTTCTATTTCTGATGTTTCATTATTAGTGTACAAAAATACTTTTGATTTTTGGATATTGACTTTATACCCAGCTATTTTGCTAAATTTGCTTATTAGGTGGAGTAAATTTTTGGTGGAGCCCATCAGGTTTTGTATGTACACTATCATGTCATCTGCAAATAATGACAGTTTGACTTCCTCCTTTCCAATTTGGATACCTTTGACTCCTTTTTCTTCTCTGAAAAAGAGAAGAAAAAGGCTATGAGAGGCTATGGCTAGAACTTCCAAGACAATGTTGAATAAAAGTGGAGAAAGTGGACAGCCTTGTCTCATTCCTGATCTTAGGGGGAAGGCTTCTATTTTTTGCCCATTGAGTACGATATTGGCTTCAGGTTTCTCATGTATGGCCTTTATGATGTTGAGATATGCTCCCTCTATTCCCATTTTGCTGATGGTTTTTATCATAAATGGTTGCTGTACTTTACCAAATGCTTTTTCAGCATCTATTGATATGATCATATGGTTTTTGTCTTTCAATTTGTTGATGTGGTGTATTACATTTATTGATTTACGAATGTTGTACCATCCTTGCATCCCTGGGATGAAACCCACTTGATCATGGTATATTATCTTAAAACCGTATTAACCAAGCAAGCTATTTTATAGAAATGACAAGATTATTCTAAAATTTATATGGAAAAGCAGAGGAAGTAGATTAGATAAAATAGTTTTTAAAGATAAGGGGGGAATCATTCAATTCTATTTAAGACATTATAAAACTATAGTAATCAAGATTATATGGTATTGGCAGAGGAATAGATACAGGGACTAATGGAAGGAGCAGAGAACCAGGAAACACCTCAAACAAATATGCCCAACTGATTTTTGACAGGTCTACAAAAGCAATTCAAAGGAGAAATAATATTCTTTCCAAGAACTGATGTTAGAAGAACTGGATGTCCATAGGTATAAAAAGAAACTCAACCTAATCCTCGTATGTTTTACAAAAATTAACCAAAAATGGATCAAAAATTTAAATGTATACCATTTAAACCATAGAATACATCTCATCCCTGCTCTTCAAAGCATTCCCATTTCATTGTCTTAACATTTCTTTTCACACTGTCTTTCTCAAAGCAACATTTAAAATTTTGATGAAAAATTTTCCCTTTTATTAACTGTGCTTTTAGTATCATATCTAAGAACTCTAGGCCAAACTCTAAATTATAAAAGTTTTCTCCCATGTATTCTTCTAAAAGTTTTGTCATTCTGTATTTTATATTTAAATATTTGCAAACTACATATCTAATAAAGAAGTCATATCCAGAATTTGTAATGAACTCTCAAGATTCAGCAGTAAAAGAAAACAAGCAAAGGACATGAAGTCATTCATTAAAAAGAATAAACATATGGCAAATAATCTATGAGAAGATGTTCAATTTCCCTAGGCATTAAGGAAATGAAAATTGAGAACATAATGAGTCATTATGCTACATATATTAGAGCAACTAAAAAAAATAAATAAAATAATGGTGAGAACACCAAATGCTGACCAGGATCTCTAATATATGTATTGCTGTTGGGAATGTAAAATGGTATAGCAACTCTGAAAATAGGTTAGTGGCTTCTTAAAAAAATGAAATATACCTTATCATATAATCCAGCAATTACATTTGTGCATATTTACTCCAGGTTAATAAAAACTTTAGTCCACATGAAAAAATTGTATGAAATGGTTATACAGCAAGCAGACTTACTTGGAATAGCCCCAACCTGGAAACAAACAAAATATTCTATAATAGATGAATGGTTAGACAAGTTATGGTACATCTATAATGCAGAATATTACTCAGCAATAAAAGGACAAGTTGAAAGTATCTCAAGGGCATTATGCAGAATGAAATAAAGAAGGAAAACTTAAAAGGTCACACATTGTATAATTTTATTCATATAAATTCTTAAATGACAAACTTATAGAGATGGAAAATTGGTGAGTAGTTGCCAGGAGGTAGGGTGTGGGTATGGTATAAAGGGGTTGCATGAGAAAGATGTTTGTGGTGACAGAACAATTCTATATTTTGGTTATGCCAGGGTTACAGAATTCTACTCATATTATACAATGACATAGAATTTATAAGCACCTATCAATTTCCTGATTTTAATATTGTATAGTTATTTAAGATTTAACCAATGGAGGAGACTAGGGGAAGAGAACATGAGCCCTTTATGTACCATCTTTGTAAGTTCTTGTGAGTCTATATTTTAAAACTATATTAATTTAGTCTCTATATGCAGCCTGAACTTAGCAGAAAATACAAGGAATCAATTGTCATAAGTGAGGCCTTGAAATTTGTGTTCTTGTTTCTTTCTTCCATTATGTATTCTTAAGGTGTCTATACAATTATATCTTTCTGATGCATTGACTCTTTTATAATTATAACATTACTTTTTTGGCTTTAGAAATATTTATTGTCTTAATATCTAGTTTGTCTTATATTTATATAGCCACTTTAGATCGCTATGGTTACTGTTTATATGGTATATGTATCTTTTTTTCATCCTTTTACATTCAATCTGCTTGTGGCTTTGCATATAAATTATGTATCATGTAGATAGCTTCTCACTGGATCTTGCTTTTTACCCAGTTTGACAATTTTCATTTTTTGAGTAAAGTATTTAGTCCAGGCACATTTAATTGTTGATATATTTGAATTTATATCTCTCATTTTGCTATTTGTTTGGTTTCATGTTGCTTTGTTCTCTTGTATCCCTCTTTAACGTCTTCTTTTGTGTTAAAGCTTTTTGTGTATCACTACAACTTTTGTTAATTAAAATTTTTTGTTATTTTTTAGTTGTTGACTTTAGTTTTAAGGTAGTGGTTTTCAACCTTTTTCATCTCATAGCACAATAAGCTAATTACTAAAACTGTGTGGCACACCAAAATATATATTATATATATTCTTTTCTGATCTGACAAAAAACAGGTATAATTTTAATTCATTCACACAAGTCGTTGTGTTGGCTGTTGTCATTTTAAAATTTGACAATCTAAGGGAAAAGAAGTCAGTTATTGCATGTTTTAAAAATTCTTGCAGCACACCAGTTGAATTGCTGTTTTAAGGATTACAAGTGCTTCTTAGTTTATCATAGTCTACTCAGTTTAATACTGAATCCATACTGAATGCTCCAACACAGCTCCTCTTCTTCCCTGCCCTTCTGTTATGCTAAAATTGTCAAATATGTTTTATATAATATATATGCTATATATATATATATGTGTGTGTGTGTATATATGTGTGTGTAAGGTGATCTTACACATATTAGTAAGCTTTGTCTTGTCCACAGGTTTCTGAGATTCTGGTCATTTTTCTTTAATATTTTTCTCTCTTCTTCAGAGTGAATAATTTCCATTGACCTGTCTTCAGGTTTACTGATTTCTGTTTCCCTGTCATCTCAAATATACTGTTGAGCCTCTCTACTGAATGGTTCATTTTGGTCATCGCTCATTTCAACTCTCTGCTTTTTTTGTTTCTACTTCATTGAGGTTCCCTATTAATTGAGTCATTCCCACTGTACTTTTCTTTAGTTCTTTAAACATAGTACCTTTAATTCTTTGAACAAAATTATATTAGCTGCTTTGAAGTTTTGGTTTGCTAAATCCAAGATATAGACAAACTTCATTTCTTTTGACTTTTTTCCTCCTGAGTATGGGTCTTATAGTTGTTTTTTGTTAAAAGCTGGATATTTTGGAAAAAAGTTGGATTTTTTGGATAGCATATTGTAACACCTCTGGATTTTCATTTTTTTCCTTGATGGCTTTATTTTATATTTTATAATTTTTAAAACTTTATTTGCAGAATCTCTCCCACAGTAGGTGGCTTCTAATGTGCCTTCTCCATTTTTAAATTCTTATTTTTATTTCTTGTCTGTCTTCATAATGGTTGTCCTTGTGTCTTCATACCTTAGTTGTTAGCCAATGATTTGGCCCAAGCTTGTACTCAAACACCTCAAACCTATAAACTTTCATGCTCTGCTAAGGGATTAATATATATGTGGTCATGTGTCAAAAGTTGAAGCAATTCTCATCTGCTTTGGCTTTGATTTTTCTACCAGACCACCTCAAATTTCCCTTGCATATATGCTTAGTTTCCTGGTCACACAGGGGTGTATGGAGAGCCTATTGAGCTCTTACATGGCTCTCATTTTCAGGCTTTCCTTGTTAACTTGATGGTTAGGTCACTACTTGCCCCAACTGGTACTTCAGCCTTAAGCTAGCAAAGCTGTGGATTTTCCCCAATTTCTTTTCTGCTGAGCTTGCCTTTTTTGCTGACAATCTCACTGGGTATAGATTTTCACCTTCTGCCCCAAATCAAATTAGCCTCCACTGGTGGGAAGCTGCTGGTTTTCATGAGCAGCCCTGTCTTGGTGATACTCCTGCACTGACAAACTGGGGGGTTGGGAAATGGGATGGGAGCAACCCTAGGCAAAAAGGCTGTAGAATCCTACTCTTTGTACTTAAAGTTTAGCTGATTTTCATGAATAAATCCTTTTCAATTTGTTGTCTGCCTTTAGTTAATTTCCCACATTATGTTAGACATTTTTTTCAGTTTTATACTTCTTTCTATGCAGCACATGGGATGGTTTTTTACCTCTTTCTGCCAATTTTATATTTTTAAATATTGAAAGATGCAGATATTTTATTTTATTCACAAATCTGATTTATGGTTAGGGGGAGAAGAATCTGTTTCTTCAGGCCAATATTTCTCCCTTTGCAGGAGTATTACACCAGAAACAATGCATTAATGATGCAAAATACAATTGATTTAAAAATGCCAGTAACATGGATTTAATTTGATTATTTAAAAAATCACACGTGGATGACCCATGTTACATTAACTGAGACTATTTGTGCAGGTGTTTTGACTTGGTTATTATACATGTAAAAATATTGATGAATGGCATGCGCATTGTTAAGTTTTTTATTTCTAAGAGGATTTAAATCTTATCCATCTTTGCAACTTTTATACTTTAAATTTAACACTTAGTCATTGGTATAAATAAAGATGAGCAAAGGTGTGATAACACAAAATTCATATGCTGCTGCATTTTTGTATTTCTATTAGAAAATAGTTTATCGTACAAACAACAGTTTTTAGCTACCAGCGTTAAAAGTTGTATATGTATTCCTTTGAGTCTTGACATTTCCTTGAGGGGATTATTTTCTTATTATCTTTTGCAGGTGTGGAAACTCTGGTTGAAAGAAGTTAAGTAACTTGCTCAGAGACTTCTGAAAATACAATGCAGATTAGAAACCCAGTTGGTCTGACTCTCAAATTTTGTTTGTATAGTATGTGGCCAAGTGATATGGAAACTCACAGTATTATTTCTAACTGGGTATATATAATATGAATTTTAGAAGTGAGTCTTTTTCTTTATTCTTCCTTCCTCCTGAACTGTTAAGCATTGTGTCTGATGCTGATGGAAACAGCCCATTTATAGCAATTCTATAGCCTCTTCTCCCTTGTTGGCCAACACCTTCCCTGAGACAAATTGGTAATTGCTTTTATATCCCTTATCTTGTACTCCTGCTCCACTTGAGACAACAGAATTCATTGAGCAAAACTATTTTACAGTCATTTAAATACAGGTAATCTTCTCCTTGACTTTCAAGTATTAGAAGAACTTAGGTTAAAAAAAAAAATTAGTGTCTTTAAAATTCACAACTCTTCATCCTGGTGCATTAAACAGAATGGTGCTGCAGATTCAGCAGGTTTTCTATTTCCTTTGTTATATGCAGAACACATGAGGATGGCATAAAAATATGAAAGCAGTGATAATATTTGCCACTAATGAAAAGCTCTAGCAAAAACAAAGACATTATATACTATACTTGAGTTTCATTTATTTATTCCAACCATATGATTCTGCCATAAAGGCACCATATTGGGGCTCTATACTTGGAAAACCTGTTAAATTTGAGTGATAGCTCAGATATGCAGGAGCTATATCTTTGCTAAAGTTTATTTTTGTTTGTTTGTTTGAGAGTACCTGTGAAGAGTGACCAAAGCGTCTCTGGTATCCCTGAGTGCCAGCCTGTATGGAAACAGAGCCAATGCATTAAGTGTGCCAGTGTTGAACTTTTGAGAATGAATGTAGCCTAAATCATTTCAATATCTCTGATGCTCATGAAAGAGGTGAAAAAGATCTCATGAACAAGCAACATCAATGAGCAGTCTTCCCCTTCACTGAGATGCGTTGCTAACTGTGGGCTTCCCAGTGCGGAGGGGCTTCTGCATCCAGGAGCCTAACAGCACACAAGTAGAAATAGAATCCACTCTCAGTGAAAAATGAGAGAGAAAAAAAAAAAAAAAGAAAAGAGATATGAGGCCCCGGCTGGTGGCACAGTGGACAAGGCACTGGTCAGCGAACCCAAAAGTTGCTGTTTTGATTCCCAGCCACGGCATATAACCAGGTTGCAAGCCAGGTCTCCAACCAGGTCCATACCTGGAGGCAGGTGAAAGGCAACCATATATTGATGTCTCTCTCCCTCTCAGCCTCTCTCCCCTTCCCTCTCCCTAAAAATAATAAATTAAAAAATCTTAAAAAAAAAGAGATATGAAAAAGCTCTCACCCTTTGTCACTGACTTATGTGAATTTTGAATTGTGTTCACCGTTTCATCAGTGGCTAATTTGACCACAGCTCATGTTCTTCTCAGGTGGCTTAGTGTATGAACATATCAGAGCATCACTTTGCGTTTTCTTTCTTTGTTGTATCTTTACCTGGTTTTGGAATTAGAATAATACTTGCTTCATAGAGGGAGTTTGGAAGTCTTCCCTCTTCCTGAATTTTTTTGGAATAGTTTGAGAATAATAGGAGTTAGCTCTCCCCTAAATGTTTGGTAAATTTGCCTGTGAAGCCTTCCAGTACAGGGCTTTAGGGTGCTGGGAGTTTTTTGATTACTGCTTCAATTTTACTAGTTGTTATTGATCTAATTAAGCTTTCTGCTTCTTCTTGATTCAGTTTTGGGAGAGTATATGTTTCCAGACATTTGTCCATTTCCAGGTTGTCAAATTTCTTGGCATATAGTTATTTGTAGTAATTTCTTTACAATCTTTTGTATTTCTGAGGTATCAGTTGTGATTTCTCCTCTTTCATTTCTGATTTTATTTATTTGTGTCCTTTCTCTTTTTTTCTTGGTAGGTCTGGTTAAAGATTTTTTAGTTTTGTTTATCTTTTCAAAGACCCAGCTTCTGAATTCATCGATCCTTTGAATTGTTTAGTCTCTATGTCATTTCATTCTGCTCTGATCTTGATTATTTCCTTCTTTCTACTCACTCTGGGCTTTGTTTGTTGTTGTTTCTCTAGTTCTTATAGATGAGATTTAGGTTGATTATTTGAAAATTTTCTATCATTTTTGGTCAGCATTTATTGCTATGAATTTCCCTCTCAGGACTGCCTTTGCTGTGTCCCATAGGTTTTTGGGCTGTTGTGTGTTCATTTTCATTTGTTTCCAGAAACTTTTTGATTTTTTCCTGATCTCATTGTTAACCCATCCATTACTTAATAGCATGTATTTTGTCTCCATGAATTTGAACACTTTTGAGTTTTTTCGTTGAGTTTTTTTTTTCTAGTTTCAAGCCATTATTATTGAATAAGATGCTTGATATGCTTTCAATTTTCTTGAATTTGTGTCTTACCAGGTGGTCTATCTTAAAAAAATGTTCCATGTGCATTTGAAAAGAATCTGTATTTTGCTTTTTTGGGGTGGAAGATACTGTATATAACGATTAAGCCATTTGATCTAGAGTGTTGTTCAATGCCACAATATATTTATCAATTCTTTGCTTCGAAGATCTATCTACTGTTGACAGTGGAGTATTAAAATATCTTACTATGAATGTGTTGCTGTCAAAATCTTTCTTGACTCAGCACAGGGATCCCATCAGCCACTCTCTCAGTTCTCTCCTCAGTGTTTCCACCCTGAATGCTCAAGTGTCTCTAGTCGACTCTTCCTTTTTTTTTTTTGAGCCCAGTGTAAGTGGTGCAAATGAAATTTTATGTTGGCCTTTTAAGGGACTCTTAGTGCCAGCTTTCTTTCTCTGGAAGGCAGAAACCCTGCGATTTTTCATAGTTAGACATTATCTGGGTACCTTTCTGGCTCTGGTGCTGTAGGCTGTGGAGCACAGCCTGGGATTAGACACCACACTTCTCAGGGGGAACCTCCCAAGGCTGAAATATCCTCTGGCCCTTTAACTGCCACCTTTGAGAGCCCAGCCAGTCCTCTCAGTCTCCTTTGCCCTTTGTACCATTCATGCTGTGATGAAGTGGCTTCTTCTGTCTGTCCACGGTTATAAGGCTTCTCTCCAGCCACTGCTCAGTTGGTCATTCTGGATGACCTCTCTATAATTCAGCTGTGATTCCAGACTGGTCTTGGGAAGAGGTCTTGCATACTCTTTGGAAGAGTCTTGCATACTCTTCCACCATCCTGGATCTCCCATGTCTGTCTGGGATGTATTAATTATCCAAAAAAACCATCAGCATGACCACCACCTTTTCTTCAGGATCCTCCAGTTCCACCTGTCCTCCCTTCATACAGTTCCACCAACTACTATATATAGTCCTATAGAATCAAGAATACAGTGTGGTAGCTTCTAATAATAGAATGTAAACAGGTAATTATGGAAGAATTAGGGTCTATTGCAAAATTTATATCTTAATGTATTGTATACTGCTATAACACTATAGGCAAAATATAAATTTTCAGGCTTTCCTAAAAAATGAGATTTCAAAACAAGATACTTAAGAAAAGAACATTATTTGAAAACCAGAAGTTTAAATACTCTTTGATAGGTAGAAAAAAATTGAGAAACCTTTCTGCATGTGGTCCCATTTAATGCAATATTCAGATCTGTAATTAAACTTTCCAGGAATTGAAACACATAGGCTGGAAGTCTGCAAAAATGAACCAGAGTGATTATGGGTAGATGAATAGCCTACAGGAATATCTCAGAAAGCAATGCATTGATGTGTAGTTTCAGAATGCCCATGGAAACTCCCAGGCATGTGGATTCCAAAAAAAGAGATAACTATTCCTTAATATTTTTTAAGATAAATAATACAAACAAAACAAATTTTAAATTTCAAATCAGTGTGAAGCCTGCTAAATAGAAACAACTGGTGTGGAAAATAAAAGGAATTAGAGTTGGCACTGAGATGTAATATTTTTCATGAAGCTTTTTGGAATTCAGAATTGATATATTCGAATGTCAGCTATTGTTTATGACCATACACAGCTGCGACAATACATAAATAATAAATGTCTGCTTCATCTTATATCCAAGGGCCTGGGAAGCTGGGATGACCTTATAAACGTCGCCTTTTCCTCACTGCCAGTTATTTAAAGACTTTTCTGACCAATCAAGGCAGAAACCAACATGCCTCTCTATGAAACCTACATTCATGCCATTGGCTAAAAGAAAAATAAAACTAGTTTGGTTGTATTCCAATTTATTTGAAACATTCATTACATTTCTCAGGTGAAGCTTACCTTTGTATAAAACAAGTATAGATAGCATTTAGCAGCTATATTATTTATTCACCTCAGAGTAGATGATAATTGTGCATAAGTATTGGCTGGGCTTCTAACAGAAATTACTCTGAGTTTAAAACTGAGTTTAATACCATGTTTGCTGCATAGGTGGTGGAAACAGCTGAGAAGCCAATTGGGGGACAGTTAAGTGAT
The DNA here is from genome assembly GCA_004026585.1 of Noctilio leporinus. NCBI lineage: Eukaryota > Metazoa > Chordata > Mammalia > Chiroptera > Noctilionidae > Noctilio > Noctilio leporinus. Next base: position 46,471 of record PVIW01007381.1, on the reverse strand, counting down.
CAAGGGATTAATGGTACCGGGAAGTCATACCACCCTGTATTAGTAATCTGTGGCTGTGTAACAAATCACCCCTAAACTTAGTGGCTTATAACAGCAAATTATTACCTCCCAGTTTCCGAGGGTCAGGAATGTTGGCGTGGCTTAGATGTGTTAAGATGTGGCTTAGATGGTTAGCTCTGTTTCAAAGTCTCTCATGAGGTTGTTGTACAGTTTTCTGCTGGATTTGTAGTCACTTAAGGTGCTTGACTAGGGTGAAAAATCTGCTTCCAAACTCCCTCAGGTGATGGCTTGGTGGCCTTGATCTTTTGCCATGTGGGTCTGTCCACAGGCTGACCTTCCATCATGGCAATGGGCTTCCCCTGGGGCAGGTGGTCCATAAGAGGGAGAAAGTGCAATCAAGATAGAGCCTCAGTATTTTCATAACTGAAATGATGTCCCAGAACTTTTACTGTTTTTTAATTTATTATAAATAAGGAACTGAGTTCAGCCCACACTCAAAGGAAGAGGATTACACAAGGGTATAGATACCAGAAAGCAGGTATATTAGTTTTCTATGGCTACCATTAAAGATATTACCACAAACTAGGTGGCTTAACAGAAATTTATTGTCTCAATTCTGAAGGCTGGAAGTCTGAGACCAAGGTATCAGCAGGGTTGGTTCCTTCTGGGGCTGTGAGGGAGAGTGTGGTCCACACCTGTCTCCTGGCTTTTGGTGAACTGTGGTCAATCTTTTACTTTCCTTGGCTTACAGGTGCATCACCCCAATATTTGTCTTGTGTTTGTCCAAATATTTTTTCCTTTAATAAGGATGGCAGTCATATTGTAATAGAACCCACCCTGATGATCTCATCCTCACTTGACTATATCTGCAAAGACCTTATTTTTAAAGATCACATTCAGAGGATCTGTGGGTTAGGACTTGAATATATCTTGGGAGGATGCAATTCAGCCCATAACTGTTAGCATCGTTGGAGGTCATTGCAGGCTTCCGACACCCTTAGTCTGGAAGACAAAGACAGGAGATAAGAGCCTAGTGAATCAGCGTCTACCTGCTGGCAGCTAGAAGCTTAGCACTCTGTCTGGCCAGAGCTGGGGCCACGGACGAGACAGCTGCTGCCAGAATTGCCATGTCAGCAGAAAGGAAAAGGAGAATAACCTGGTTTCTTCCTCATTTTGCCCCACTCCAAAGGAGACAGTCCCATGTTCCTTGCTGAAAGTCCTTTGAAAAGATACCTTCAAGTGTCAGCCCTCCTACAAGACTGAGCAGAGCTGGACAGAGACAAGATCTGAAGGGAAGCTGTGGATCTGAGGACTGTCATTTATGTGTTGCATTAGATGTGCAGTAAGGCCTCTTATTATGATGTAGTACACTCACAGAGACACCACAGGATGTTTGAATTATTTTGAGGTTAACAGTCATACCTGATATCTGTTGAACACCACATGAAATACTAGGTTAAGGTAGTTCGCACAGTCAACATTAGATTATGCTACATTCTTTTTTTGGTAAATGTTTTCCCCAGGTTGTGCACGTATGTGCACATACACTTACCATTATATGCTACATTCTTTTTTGATATCCTTGCTGTTACTGTGACTAAACTACTTTAGTGAATGGAATTTTTTGGTATATCTATGGCTAGAGGAGCCACAAAAAGTGTCTAAGATACTAAGAAAGTTTGGGAACTTCTGCCATTAGGCTTTATTTATATTAGTCATATTTATAGAACCTACCTGGGAAGGTTGACTCTTTATTGTCTTGGCAGCTAACTTCCTGCCTATGATTATCCCATTTTAACCTAAGAATTACTGAACACAAGGTCAGGCTAGAGAAATGTGTACCTGGAATCAAGTCAAGAGAATACAAGCCTTTCCTAAGAAACACAAAGTATCACTTATGAATTCTAGAGAGTGGGGCTTTCAGATTTTAGTGATTTATCCATGAAGGATGCTGTTTGAGAAGAGCAAAAATCTGGAGGAAAAATATATATCCTAGCCAAACTGAATAGCTCTCATACATACAGATTGCATGTTTTTGCACAGCTCCAGCGTTTGCACCTGCTATTCTCACTGCCACAGTGGTCGCCTTCCTCACTCCACCTGCCTCACCTCCCACCAACAAACTAATTTTTATTTTGGGGCTTACCTGAGTGTGCACAGACTCCAGAGAGGGTCTCTTTATCCCCAAGCCTGGCTAGGTGGCCCTTGTCTGTGTTTCCATAGCTACTGGCATCCTCCCCATTATAGGAGTTACTACTTTGGACCAAAAAGCATCTTTGTCTTTCTTCCTTGCTGGTTTGTAAGTGCCATGTAGGTGCTCAATAAATGCATAAAATATGAGGTCTGTCCAGGAAGTATCTAGCACACAAACTGTTTTAATTATATTCACACTGGCTTGATACTTTCAGGACAGACATAGGTATGATTGTTTTGGAACGAGATCAAAAAGGATGGTCCTAGATCTTCATTCCCATGAGCCTAAGCAAGTGCTCCCATTGGTAACAAAATATCTTCTGTTGTAATTCCCAAAGACACTACAGCAGGAAATAGTTCTTTACAAGTTTAGTTTAGTAAGATCCAAAGATCCAAGCATTCACATGCACATGGGAGTCCTATGCATATGCATAAATTTGTGTGTCCTTACATGTCTTTTCAAGGTCACTTAGCTAATTCTAGTTTATGACTTAGTCTCTTCCATGTCAACTCATTCTCTGTAGGGAAAGAAAAGCTTTTCTTTTCATGGAGAAGGCAGCCTATCTTGGGGGGGCGGGGTTACATGCTATTTGCTATGAGAAAAGAGGAATCTGCTGTGTGGCCAGCTTCTGAGTCTGGCTCCTACTGCAGTACCGCTGGTCCTGCCTGACTATAGGCATCTTGTTTGGCACCTGCCACGTTTCTGGGTACCAGCTAGCACCCATGATGATGTCCAGGTCCTGCCATGCTTGTGATCTTGAGGGCTGCACATTTTGCATCTTTCTTACCTCAAACGTGGGTCTCTTCTTGTTCACAGATATCTCGGCCTCTAGAAAGCCCAAGAAACTTCAGCTGCCCTCTCTGTACTGCCTCAGAGAGAGTTTGTCCCTCAGCTCCCATGGGTCCTCCCACAATGGCTATTTTTATCACCTAAGCACCATGTCCCTGAATTGCCAGGCTGAATGCCAGGCTTGCTTGATGCAGCCTATACTTTTTCCAGGATATTCCCTGGAAAGCCAGGCCCATCTGACTTTCTCTGTAATTCTGCCAAGCTGGCTTGTGATGGTGGCAGGGAGGGGTGGGAAGGTCCTATCATTATACACTCCCTGGAGACAAGGGCCAGAGAAATGGGGTGTTGGAAATTGTCTCCATGACCCATGTAGCATGTTAAGCCTGGTCTCATATCCTTCGAGCTCTTCTCTACTTTATGACTTAACTTTACAAACTGTAAGCTCAGTCCTCTAAACATAGTCTGTTTTGCAATTCAAAATATAACCTTTTTTCACCTTAGTGCTTAGCTCTGACTAATCAAAAGCATTTTGGTTTTGGGAGGATTATTTTCCATCTGGGTATGAAAACCTTTTATTTAAAACTCAAAGCCAAGCAGTGACTCCTTTGTTGTAGGAGGGACCTGCCCTCCCTTTTATCCAGCAAACTTAGCCTCATGTTCACAGCTCAGCTTTACTGATGGGAAAGACCACAGTTCAAAAAGCGAGGTGGGTAAGGGCAAGCAGGGAAAGGAATTTAACATAAATAAGTTATTCTACTGTATTTGTAGTTATGATGCATATTGCATTTGTGTTATATTTATACAAAGCTTTATAGTTTACAAAATGTTTTCATATTTGTTATCTATATTGAAAGCAATATAGAAAACTGCTTAAAAACCCAAACTTAGATGATGGGTTTTGACCATGATTCAGCTACTTAAGAACAGTGTAATGTTGGGTGAGCTAATTTACTTCCTAAGTAAAATAAAGGTAAGGGGGGAGAACAATAGTACCACACTCATAAGGCTATCAGTATTGAGTAAGACTTCATCTATGTACAGAACTTAGCATAATAGAGGGTATACATTATTTATAATTGGCAAGACTTCTTCAAGAAATTAAAGAGTATAAATAAAGGCCACACTATTCTTTTAAAGCCAGTATTAATTTCTCTAGAGTGTCCTTCTTTTGTCAGGTTGTTCAAACTCCACCTCAGTCATGGATTTCCTTCTCTTGGTGGAGAGTTGGGTAAAGAAAACAGTGATCCTTAATTGTTTCCATGTTCACCAGTTATGTGTATCACCATCAGTGTGGTCATTCCATGTGACGCTAGCTAGTGCTAGGCTGGCCAGGCCTTGGGGACTTTGTTGACAGACTCTGGAAACTGGGGAGTCTCCATGGGAAGCTGGGGCCAGGGAGTGGTTCCACCCTCACTAAACCTGCAGCCCTGCAGATGTTGAGGTGCCTTTCCCTCCTCACCCAATGAAATGCCTCTCTCCCGTGTCCTCCTCTAGTCCAGCCTAGCATAATCTTAAGCAGTTCATCCATTAAGAACAAAAGCCAGGAAGGGGAATTGATGTCAGAGTGTTCCTACTTTCTTCAGGGTAACTCTTGTGTGTAAGCAAAGATCTACTGCAGCAAATTCAAAGCACACATTAGTATCTCAGTAACTTATCCTGCTGTGCATTAAATAAATGAAAACAGTTACTACAGTTGTGCCATAATATGATGAAATAGTAAAAAAAATTTGAATTATACTTTAATCACTTCACCTAAATCTAAAGAGTGTTAGAAATGAATATTTTCATGATGCTGAAAATGAGAATAAAATATCAGACTTAATTGTAAATTTTTTTATCAGACTTATAGAAAGGAGAAAAAGGAATCAGTCTAACACATGAATGGTTTTAGAAATTTGTCCTCGAATTCAGAATGAATTTAGAGATCTATAACTACTCCCTATAATGATTAAAGATGTGAATACAAATATGTATACAAATACAAATTTACAAGAAAACCTAGACTATATTTAGGAGTGAGAGAGTAATTCATTACCAAGTCTGGAAATTCAAATCTATAAAAGAAAAATATAGGTATATTTATTATAAGTTAAAAGCAATTATACGTGTGATGTCATAATTAAAGTAAAAACTAAATAATGAATTTGGAGAAAGTATTGGTAATGCAAGGACAAAGGGCTATATGCACAATAATATTCAAAACACTTAAAATAAGTAAAGTAAATAAGCCAGTAGTAAAATGGAACAGTATATGCTTAATAAATACAAAAAGTTGATATGATGTATCAATTTACTGACATTTGATCAACAAAATTAAACAAAAAAACATGGAAATATAAAGACTGGTCTTGGAAAGCACACACATAAAATAGCACATTCATACATCGATGATAGGGCTTGTCACATCCTTTTGGTGACAGACATAACAATGTCTACTAGAATTAAGATGAAAAAATACATACCCATTGACCTAGCAATTCCACTTATAGAAATGTATTCCATGAAAATAAAAAGTCAACTCTAAAAAATTAAATACAAGGATATTTATTGCCACATAATAGTTAAATAAATTATGAGAAACAGCATGGGAAGTTATGCATTTATTAAAAGGAAAGAACTAGAGCTGTATTAGTCATCTTGGAATGATTTCCATAAAATACTGCTAACTATACAAGGAAATATTTGCAGAAATATGTCTACTATGATCTGATTCTTATAAACAATAACTCTCCTATATAAATGACTCTGTGTGTGTGTGTCTGTGTGTTTGTGTGTGTGTGTATGTCTGTGTGTGTATGTTTATGTGTGAGATTAGAGAGATACACAGTAGATTTTACCATTGGTTACCTGGAAGGTGTTGATAGGGGTGGGGGCAAATGAAAAGTGATAGATAAAAAGCAAGAAAAAGATGCCCATACTAAAAATCAGATGTATAATTCCCAAATAAAAAATTCACATGCACATATATAGTTAAACACACACATACTTAGAAATAAAGATGAATAAAAGGATAAATTCAGTTCCATGTATAAATGATTTATGGTATTCTCTTAAGTTTCAGTTTACAGATGAATTTGTATAGTATTTTTGTATCTTTCTAAAACAAGTAAATAATAAATAATTACCTATATATGTGTGTACATGTTTCTGCACATATGTATATATATTTCTTTGAACACGTAAGTGCAAGGAATACAGCATGAAATAGTACACATTAGACTTAATATTGCACACTGAGAGGTGGGAATGGAACAAGAACAAGATTATATCTTTATTTTATTTTATTTTTTAAATATATATTTTTAAAGATTTTATTTATTACTTTTTTAGAGAGAGGGGTAGGGAGAGAGGTAGAGAGGGAGAGAGACATCTGTGTATGGTTTCCTTTCACTTGCCTCCAGCCACTGACCTGGCTGGAGACCTGGCTTGCAAGGTTATGTGCCTTGGCTGGGGAATTGAACCAGCGACCTTTGGGTTCACAGGCTGGCGCATTATCCACTGTGCTACCTGCCAGAGTTTTATCTTTATTTTTTATTGTGTACTGTTTTATTTCTTATACCAAGCTTGAATGAATTTTTAAATTTAAAATACAGCAAGTAAGTTTAAATAGTAAATAATAATACACATGTATAACTTCTAGATTCTATAAATCTGTTGACTCACTAAAGTAACGTACCAACCCTGGCCTGTGGCCAACATTACTTAAATCAAACCCTGATCTTATTTCAAAGTGAAATTTATTCTCCTTATATTAAGTGATTGTTAAGATGCCAGTTCACCATTCACCTTCTCTCCTACTTCTCATCAGTAGCCTGAGAAGACATTATCTCCATATTTACACTTAACAAAAGAAACCATCAGAAGGCATCAGTGACTTACAAAGGTCATAGAAGTAAATGGGACCTAAATCCAGCCCTCAAATTCCTGTTTGTTTTTCTCCCTTATTATATCACAAGTCCTGCTAAGTATATGTTTTTCTAGCTCTTTCCAAAACCCCAATAGTTGTCCAAGTCCCGGCCATGGGTAGCTGTAAAGCTACTCATAACACATAGTGACAATTTCCCTTTTGCTTGTCAAGGTATCATTTATTTTTTCCAGTCACTAAAGCTCTCTTTTCTTGTCCTTTTGGCTAAACTCTATTCATTTGTGAAATTGTTTGGGTTCTTGCCTGGCACCAAAGGAAGACTTGGCCCTCTTAGCTTCTTTCCCTTTCAAGTAAAATAACCTGATCCTTAAGATAGTACATAATCAAGATTTTCTCAGCCTGAGCCTGAGTGTTAAAGAAATAAGATGAACAGTACTGATAAAAAGGCCTCATAGCCTCAGACTACTATAGTGAAATAAACGTGTGCTATTTAAGTCATCAAGTCTGTGATATTTCTTTAAATAGTATCCTGAAAAGACTAAGACAAAGGTGCAACCATTGAATGGAAACTATTGATGAAACTAGTCTTTTAGCATTAGCTGGTAGAAAGTAGGAGGCCTATTGCATGTATGTGTTTGTGCTTTTATTTCTTGACTTACATTTCTGGTAGGCAGGATTTTAAGATAACCTCCAATGATTCATGGCCTTGCATAATGCCACCATCATCTCCTTGAATGGAGGCAAAATTTGGGACTTATTTCTGGCCAATAAAATATAGCAATGGTGTTGGGATAATAAAGTCCTGTGACGCATTGCATTATACAGGATTGTCTTAGCCTACTGGAGAGAGATTCTCCTGCTGGCCAATAAGAAGCACTAATCTGCCCTGTTGTGACAGGACCATATGGCAAGGAACTTCTAGTCTTTAGAAGCTGAGAGCAGGTCACAGCTGAGATACAGCAAAAATGCCCGAGGACCTCAGTTCTACAGCCCCAAAGAGCAAAATTTCAACAATAGGCACTTGAACTTGGAAGAAGACCCTGAGCTCCAGAAAGAAAAGCAGTGTGGCTAATAACTTGATTGCAGCCTTGTGAAACTCTGAAAAGAGGATACAGCTATACCATACCTGGACCCCTGACTCGTGGAAACTGTGAGATAAGAAATGTGTTTAGTTTAGGCCACTAAATTTATGGTAATTTGTTCTGAAGCAATAGTAAATGCATAGAGTACTTAAGTACAAACCATACTGTTGTGGAAAAAACACAGCTTTGAAACATAGGAGAATTCAGTGAATTTCTCATGTCCCAGTAAAATTGTGTAAGATAGTAGTCTAGTTTCATTTTTTGCATATGGCTGACAAGTTTTCCCAGAACCACTAATTGAAAGGACTTCCCTTTCTCTACAGTATATTCTTGGCTCTTTCATAAATTAGTTTCCCATATATGTGTGGGTTTTATTTCCAGGCTCTCAATTCTGTTTCATTGGACTGTGAAAGACATACTGATGTCCAACAGGCATATGAAAAGATGTTCAACATCCCTAATTGTTAGAGAAATGCAAATCCAAACCACAATGAGACATCACCTCATACCTATTAGAATGGTTATTATCAACATGACAAGAAATAACAGGTTTTGGAGAGGATGTGGAGAAAGTGGAAACTTCATATAGCATTGGTGGGATTATAAATTAGTGTAGCCATGATAAAAACCGGTATGGAGGTTCTTAAAAAATTAAGAATGGAATCATCATTTGACCTAGCAGTTTCTCTTCTGGATATTTATTTGAAGAATATGAAAATACTAATTTGAAAATATATATGTACCTCTATGTTTATTGCAGATTATTTACAACAGCCAAGATATGGAAACAACCTAAGTGTCCATTAATGAATGAATGGATAAAGATGTGTTGAATGCACACACACACCAGAATATTAGCCATAAAAAGATGAAATAGCACCATTTGTGACAAGGTGAGTGAATCTTTAGGGTATTATGCTAAGTTAAATTAGTTAGGCAGAAAAGGACAAAAATTATGATTCCACTGGAAAAGTAAAAACTGAACAAAATAACACAAAAACCAACTCATAGACACAGACAACAGAATGCTGATCTCCAGAGGGAAGAAGGGCGGAAGGAACTGAGTAAAAGCAGTCAAATTCATGGTGATGGAAGGAAACTAGTCTTTTGGTTGTGAGCATGCAATAGAGTGTGATGACATTGAATTATAATGTTGCACACCTTACATGTACGGTATATGAAATTAACCAATGTTACCTCAATAATAAAAAGAAAGGCAGAATAATTTGTGATGATCATTATTACCTTTTGGAAATTTCATTGTAAAAATTGAGCAGCAAGACAGAACTAGATCAAAGATGAAAATGTAGGAATTTTACTATCTGGAACATTTTCAGGAATGTGAAAGTTGGGTTGGATGTGATTCCTGTCTCTATTTCTGGAGCTTTGCACAATGTAGGAAAACAGAGTGAACTCATAACATCTCTAGAGAAAACTGCGCACTTTCCCCAGGTGAGACTCTTACATCAGAAGGCAGCTCCTTCTTATCTCCATCAGGATGCTGGTGCTTCAGCAGGTTCATTGTGAGAGTGTCCACACACTTACTCATGCACACACAAGAAGAGGGAACAAGATGGAGCCACCAACCATTTTATGGTACTTTGTCAATACTAGGAAGCATCAGAATTCATGTTTAAGTGTAAATAAGTCTTGAAGAGGGCAAGCCCCATGCTGTGCAGGGTACATGGGATATTCCCTACTGACACCTCAAGGCTCTGTAAACAAAGGAGACTTCTGCTATAAATAACACCTGGGTTAGGAAACATTTCACGCAAGTATTAATAATCAATGCACTACAAGTGTCAGGTGAGCGTCAGAGTAATTATCATCCAGTTAGGAAAACCAATGAGATCCTGAGAAAAGAAGAAATGATTTCCTTTGCTCTAGGTGGCAGTCGGTGTGACGAGGATGACCGGATTCTCTTAATTTAGTTTGCCCTCTTTGTACGGATTTAGCTCCACAGTGGACCCAGGGGCAGGGCGCTTACTCTAGGAGCCAGCCCTTGCAGCACAGGAGTTAGCCTCATTTGCAAACTCACCGCAGGACTGGAAGCAAAGCTAGAAGACGGAGCAGCCATAGCCAATCGCTGCCGTAACCTGTGGCAGGCTGCACTATCCCGGCTCTCAGAGCTCCCGGGCACCCAGGGAGCTGGTTCCCTCCCCCTCGTTTCTCCTCGACGGTGAGGCTGGCTGCTGCTCTCTCTGCACCTGTCGCACCCTGCACCACCCGCCTTTGGCAGAGTGAAATGAAGAGACAGCTGGAGTCATTATAATTCCTGTGTTTGAAGTTTGCCCAAATGAAAAACAAACAAACAAATCTGGTGAGTTTCACGTTTCTTTTAAGTGTACAGAAATGCAGCTGCTAAGTGGTGTAGGAGGTCAAAGGGGCCCTTAAATTCAGCACACCGAAGTGTTCTTCCCGGCTTGATTGTTGGTGGGGATTTGTTAGAAAACTTTAGAAGGAAGTTGCAGAAGAGGATTATAAAGCTTATTAAGTGTCTTCATTGCTTGTTGCTCTCTGGAAAATGTAATGAGCTCGGACGTTGTATTTTGGGTGGTTAGGAGTCAAGAGCATAGCTGGAAACACTGATTTCATAGACTGATAAGGTTATCTAATTGATCGCCAATTTAACACTGTCAATTTCTTACAGAGGAAAAAAGAAATATTCTAATGCATTCAGTAATTTAAATACTTTAGACTTCAAGTTTGAAGTTGTACCTTAAAATATAAAGGCATAATGTAGGTAAAATAACTGGCATATTATTCTCAGTTAACATTGCAAGATTTTAAATAACTTAGACTCCAATGATTGAGGCAAACGAAATGTGTATTTTAAAAATGTTCTGTTAGCACCTTAGCATTTGTTAATTTTCTTAAAATTTATATTTGTGAAAGAATATAAAATTACTTTGTAAATGTAAACTGAAGTAGAAAAAGTAAGAGATAGTGTTTGAATATTTAAATTTTATGAACATAAAAATCTTGTATTATTAAAGTTCCAGTTTCTATTTTGATTAGAGTTGGTTAAATAGATGGTTTGTACTTTAAAGTTATTTTTCATTAATTTGACATGCTTTTAATGACTTCTTGATCATGTCACTCCTCTATTTAGCAGCAGAAAATGAAAAATTATGAATATGGCTAGAACTAGCACAGCAAAGTGTCTTATAATACATTTTAGTTGTTGTTGATAATGTTTATATGTGTCATAAAATCTCTTGATTATCCTGAATTTTTTCTTTCTATTTGTTCTCCAAACACAGTATTTTTGCTTTTAGCTAAGTTTTTTTTTCTGGCTAACATGTCTATATTAAAAAAAATAATTTTCACCTGGGACTATTTTAATCTACAAATTTAATTGAGACCTGTTTAGTAGACAACCTGTTTTGACAGGTTAAGGGGTTGTTGAGGAGAAGGAAGAAAAAGTGAGTGTGGAAGAGGCTCTTGATTTAAATAATGTATAAAGGTTAAACATCAAACACAGTGACTGCCATCATCATAATTTTAAATCACAGCTGACCGTGGATATTGATCTCTTCCTCCAATAAATCCTAACCTCCTTGATTATTTTTTTCTTCCATTGACTTGATTTTCAGTTTCTTAGCTTCAGGGATGTAGCTCCATGAAAGGTAGGTTTGAGGACAGGAGCCCCCAAAGGTAGGTTTCCATTTCAGATTCATACCACACAGCCTCTCAGAGGAATTACAGGTTAGGTCCTGTCTGGAGTAAACTCTTGAGGTGGTCTTGTCAAAGTACTAATCTATAGCATTGGTTGGCTCTCCAGTGGAAGACAAGTGAGTACATGCATGCATCTAATTGCAAGAGAAACTAGTTTTTAAATGATGCGGGTAAATTTCTGGAAATGAACATTTCAAAGCAGCTCATTGCCATTCAATAAAATGTCATTTTTTTAATTTGGAGGGTTAATTTACAAAATATTTAATTTGGTGATTGGAATATGGCTTGGCTATTGGAAAAGAACTGTGGTTGTCCATCTTTTGCCGTTCATGGCGAATGCCAGCATTTTTCTTATTTTGGTACCTGATGATTAATGTTTTCATTTTCTATTTCCATTTAAAAACTAAAGTCATCCAATTTTAAATATAAAGCCTCTATAATTTGTAAATTAATTTCATTAGAAATTTGACTGAGGTATATGTTTCACAAGGTACATGAGAGTTGAAAACTTTATCAAGGGAGTTGCTTTTTAACTCATAGTAAAATTCAGTTACTTTTGAAAAACTTTAAAATACTACATGTTCATTGTAGATAAATTAGAAGGTATAGAAAAGTGCATAAACAGTTATGAAAATGACTCAGTCTCAAAAGGCAGAGATAGCTATTCAATATCATGGTGTATTTATTAATACAAAGTATGCATATTTAAAAAATGTGACATTATATTATATATAAAATATATTCTGCCTTTTCTTATTAAACATTCATTATTTTCAAGTACTGAGTTATTTTTAAGTAGCTACATAATATTTTTTTAAATGGATAAAACATAACTTCAAAATATTCATTTGTTAACATTTAAATTTTTATTTTATAATAAGTGCATAAACGATTTGCTTGGAATGGTGAATTTTAGATATTGAAAACATGGGCTCTTCCCTATTCCCAAAATGTGGATGTTTTCATTTCTCCAAAATGAAATACTTCATTATGAAAATGGATAAAAGAGGCTGTTCAAGTGATTTCTACAGCATCATTTTAATTTTAATGATAAACATTTTTAATACCAATATAGCTAATATTGACTGAGTTCTACAAAGACTCATTTAAAAAGACTTAATAGGCCATTAATACATTAAAGGAACACTCTGTGAAGAGTCTTCATTCAAATCATTTACAACACTTTTCTTCCTGCAGGGTACCATTACACTTGTAAATACACTTTCAAGCAAAAAGGATATCTGGTGTTATTAAAATTCTCAAGGTACTTTATATATTACTACCTCTAACATAACAAATAGTAGTGTCAGCTAAGGTTTATGGTTTTAGGTGGGTTATAAAGTCAGTAGGGGGTGATGGATTTTTTTTTTTTTTTTTTTTTTTTTTTTTTTTTTTTTTTTTTTTTTTTTTTTTTTTTTTTTTTTTTTTTTT
>PVIW01007381.1:0-33332 GCA_004026585.1 Noctilio leporinus | reverse complement strand
GGGTGATGGATTTTTAAAAGCTAATTATCAGCTACTATCTTAAAATAGCATCTGGCTAGCAGTTTCTGACTCATCAGTTCCCCACCTTACACTAAAAGTTTTTGGAAGACATTTTAAATGGTGAATTCATAATACTTCCAAAGACAGCACTGACAGTCGGCCTATTATTAGTATGTGGAAGAAATTCCACTGCACTGAAAATTATCAGTGACTCAAGATTTCAATGTAACTGGAAAATAGGAAGAACCCTACTTTATACCTTTGCATGCTTTTGACTGATAATCCAGATGCTCACCATCCCTGCCAATCAAGAAACTGCACTGCCAGCCTTTTAGTGGATACTGCTTTTGAGGAAGCTCAAGTACTCTGTCCCTGCTTCTCCCAGATGTCAGCATTTCTCTTAATAAAACTGTCAAATGTGGCAGACCCCAGGAACAACTGTGAAGTATGAGGATGCAGGGTTAACAATGGTGATGATGTCTTGCACAGTCAGTACACATCTGCAGGTGGGCTGGCAGAAGCTTAGCAGGTGTGCATATGGAGGGGAGGGTTTTGGTGTACTCCATCTCTTCAGTCAGGCTACCCGAGTAGCGCTGCGCAGTGAATGTTCTTCCTGAATGAACAGTGCAGATGGACAGTGTCTCAAAATCAGCAGTGTGTTTTTGAAATTTGGGGTCCATGCGCGCACATGAAGTTCCTGCATGTTTTAGAGGTGGCTTTGTCCTCAGAGTGCTAGACACACAGACTGTGTAGGCAGGGAAATGCTCACAAAGCCAGGAGAATCGTGGTGTAAATATGATTAGACCCTGGAAATTGGAATGGAAGCTGTGCAAATAGGTCTTAGCAGCACATTGGGGCAGGATGTGACCAAGTGCCAACTAGACCAAGAGTGAGGTCAAGGGGAATTCTGTATACCTCCTGTGTGTTGGTAAATACCTGGCTGCCTACCTTTTTTTTTTTTAATTAGATCAAATGCAATTTTGTTAGATAACATATGCATTTAAAAAACACAAGAAGAAATATAATCTGACCATCCTCTAGGTGGTGAAATAGTGAAATTTTGACTGATTTTTATTTTGCTTAAAAGTAACCTGCATGGAACATTTTAATAATCAGGAAAATCAATGCTACACTTAACTAAAAGAACAATTAAAATAAATTTATACTCATTGAATTGCAATAAGAAGAAATCAATAGTTCTGTTTTCCTTTTGAAGTCTCAGTGAGGGTCACATTTTCGTTTGTCACACATAGGTGGATTAGGCAAGGTGGTAAGGAGACAAGGATTGCTTAGTCACCCTTGAGAAGTCACCAGATCTTCTCCCTTCCTGGAGTAGTGACACCACCAGCCACACCTGAAATAACTCCTTTAATCTCAACAACTTCCCCCCTTGCTTTGGTTAGAGAATGTCAGAGTGTGCTGGGCACCAAGGTTATGTGATCTGGTGGGCCAGATCCGATGAATGTTTTTAATTGTGTTTTCAAGATGTAACACACCCAGGGAGATTTGTTCCAGATGGATGAAGTACAAAATGAAAAATAAAATAAAACCCCCTCCAAGCACAATATTGTTCTGAATAATTCTTTGAGGCATCAGCAGGTTTTAAATCATTGGAAGATGGGCGGAAGGCATTCTCTACATCATTGTGCCTTCACCAGTAATTTGAAATAATTTTTAGTATTAAAGACTTTTCTGTGCAGCCCTTTTCTCTACCTGTCATTGGTGATCTCACCCATTATATTTAAAAAATGTCAGAACAAAGTATATGAAATCATAATGAGAATAACTATGATTCAAGAATATTTTTATATAACATAACCAATATCTTCTCTTAGTGCATAAAAATATCTGCATGTGTTTTTGTGTGTAAGTGCATTCTTTGCATACTTTAAAGGGTCAAAGATAAAACAAAAGCTTTGTTTAGAAAATAAAAAAAAATATTAAGTGTGAAATGTATATGTAAATAGAGCAAACTGTTCTATGAAAACTAGTGAAACAAATACATTTGACCATTTTTTTTTGTATAAATACCACTAATTGTTGGTATATTTAAAAATATCAAATCAGGGAGTTTAATTATGTGGTAATTTCTGATACTTACTAGACTTCTTTTATGATGCATATTCTTTAACATAGAAGTAAGTAGTATTTGAAATGGCTCTTAGAGTATGAAAAGAAAAAGCAAGCTTTGGGAGAGAATAGTTTTAAAAGTAAGTTAATTTGAATTTCAGTCAGTAAAGCTCTCACACACAAATCAGGCTCACAAATTGACAAGTTTCATCTTATCAATTTTCATCTTGACAAGTTTCATTTTAGTTGAGTAACTAGTTCTTATAACTGATAAGGAGATATCTTTGCATATTAATATACTACCCCATAGCTAATTACATTTTTGTATGTTGTTGGAGAATTACAAGATTTATCTTCAGAGTATTTAAATTATGAAATTAAAAAACCTAGGGTTTTAGTTATTTTTGATTTTGCAGTAATTTGCCTTTTCATTTTGGATTTAAGTAACCTTGTAAAAGTAAAAATGTCCTTAAACTTTCTTTTATAATCTGGAGGGGAAAATGAATCATTGTGACCTGTAGCTTTGGGTGTTTGAAGAATAAAATTGTTTTCTTGTTATATCAGTCACCTAGAATGTAAAAAATTCCTTTTGTTGAATATGGACTATGAGATGTGGCCTTTGTCCCAGATTAGAGCATGGGAGAAATTTTATACATGTAAACAAGATGAAAATTTAAGGAAGTTACTAACTGATATGTTTAAGATATGCACACCAATAAACCTTGAACAATTTAAAACAGGGTTCGCCATCACTACCTTAATTATGCTCCATTTTTAGGTAAATCAGTGAAGTATTTGCCATGAAATTTTTCCTACTAGAGATTTCATAATCTCTGAAACAAAAGAAATAATACAAGCCCACACTAACAGAGAGATTTTGTTTCCAATTAAGATTTCTTTATGAAGTTAAAATCAAATACACATAACAAATAGCATGAGCATCTTTCACTACAAACTCTAACTATTTGAACCTACTGGGAATAGTTGTCTTCATTTTTAAAAACAAATAATATAAGAAGAATGAGTTGATGATGATGGCCTGGGATAAAGTGTGGACAACTGAGAGGTCTTTGTAATCTTAGCGCAATCACAACTGTTTTGACAGCCATAGTAGCTTCTTAAAGACACAGGTGCCTGGGCCTGCTGTTTCTTTACCTTGCAGTTTCTACGTATTTCCTGATTTTTAAAAATAAGAGGGCAGTTCTTCAATATGATTGTCAGCCATCATTAGCAATGGCAGTTTAAAACAATGATTGTCAAGTTGAGCTATGAGACCTAAGTGGTTTCCAGACTATGAAGATCTTGACCTAGAGCTGATAATTTATAGCAAAGAAATACTCCTATGTAAATAAATCAATGCTAAAATCTAATACTATAAAATTTAGTCATTTGTACCTAACTCAGTCATTTGTTCCTATGTTGAAGTTTTTCAACTGAAGTTTCACTCTTTACAAGCCAAAAGAATGGTTAAATATATAGAAACCTCATAATCAACATAACATCATCTTCATGTGCTACTGAAAATAAAATGAGATAAATAACAGGTTGGAGAAGAGGCATAAAAGTATGTAAATTTTAAATAAAATACATGAATTAACTCCCATGCATGTAGAGAAGTGAGTGATTTGTGAGGGAAATCATGTTTAATAGTGTTCCAGGAGGGCAGATAAAGCAAATTTTTATGATTTGGGGGTTCCTAACATTAAGAACTCCCAACTATTAGTAACCTTACAAATACAACATGATGTGATAAAAAACCATTTTAGACATATAAATGTCTAAAAGAGAAGGTAGGCAGAGTTCTGAACTTTGCCTGGAGAGGTTGTGGAAGGTTGGTCAGAACTGATGACCTGAGAGTTCCAAACAGTTACTATGGGCTCAAGAAATATTTGCATAACATCCTCATTGTTAATTCCCCATGACAGTGAACCTTGTAATCATATATTTTAGATGACTTTTTCACTGGGTTTAGTTTAACTTTAGTCTATGGCTTTGGTTTTCTCACTCCCCTCCCCGTTGCCCCTCATTTGTAAATATAACAGAAGCAGCAATGAAACCAATTTGGGGCTTTGATAAAAGGCCTCTAATAATGCTGTTCGACATGCGTTTCAGCTTAAGGAACCCAGGGCCTTTCCACAAATAGCTCTGGAAATGGTGTTGAAAGGGTGGGTGCTGAGCTGCAGCTCCTACGAAAGGGAGTCATGGCAGTACATGTGCTGAACTTGAAGGATAGTTTGAGATTAAAAAAAAATTAGTTGAATAGACGGGCAGGTATATCTGCTGGCAGTACTGTGTGTCTTCTTGTTGGGAAAAGCAGTTGGCATAGAGAGAACTGATTGGTTGGGTTCTCTTTAATTTATTTCCCTCATAGCCCTTTCTTCTTCAGCAGCTAGAAAAGAAATGAAGGAAAAAAGTAAGTAACCCAGGTGAGGTGCTTAGACTTTTAACTCATAATTAGAGAGAGATGTGGCTAAGAGTGCAAAGTAGCTTGAAGCCAACTTGGTGTTAAGACACACTGAAAGTTAGGATGAATCTCCTGGAACAGCGTTTTCCTATAGCTAAGAAAAGTTTGGAGAGTGTGACTAGAAGAAATCTTTTGGCCCTGGTCGGTGGCACAGTGGATCAGGTGCCAGCCTGGGAACCCAAAGATCGCTGGTTCAATTCCCAGCCAGGGAACATAACCAGGTTGCAAGCTAGGTCTCCAGGAAGGTTCACAGCTGGAGGCAGCTGAAAGGCAACCATATATTATTGATGTCTCTCTTCCTCTCTGCCTCTCTTCCTTCTCCTCTCTTTAAAAATAATAAATAAAATCTTTAAAAAAAAGAAATCTTTTGTACCAATGAGAAACGAATTTACCTTCTTTACAAATTGCTTTCTAATATCAGCTTTTAAACCAGTGCTTGCTGAATGAATAGTTTTGCTTTAATTTGCCAAATTTTACATTTTAACACATAGAAAACCTCTTCCTTTTATGAGGAAGATCTTACTAGAGTAACCCACGTTTTTGGGAGGGCACTTACCGTGTGTTATGAGTTATATAAGAGAGGCAGCTTTGCCACATGATGGTGTATTAAAATTTCCATTTTAATTTCAATTTAAGATGAAGTACAAACTTTAAAAAAAGTGGTAAATACTAGACAGAACAATAGAGAAGTGATGGGAAATATCATCTTACATTTCCTTAAAAGATACTGTATGAATTTTATGATTTAAAAGATTATAGAAACCTCTGGAAAGCAGAAGCTAGAAAACAAATTCTTTAATTGGCAAAATATCCTTCATTAATGGGCTCTTTCTTATTAAATAAAAAGCACTGGACACTAAGAAAAGAATTAAATCCTTTTTGAAAGGTGAGTAGAATTGCATATGACATTTACTATGTTTCATTGGAAAAGGAGAATGTTAATCCCTTGTCTATCAGTAATTAGGACAATACTTTTCTATATTTATTAAGTCAATGATGTACAGCACATAGAATCACAAAAGCAGGCTGATGTTCTCAAGGTGAAAAGGAAATCTTCTTTAGCAAGAAATAAATAAGTAACTACACTTGCTCTCTATTTCTTTCTTTATTCTTTGTGACTATTACTGGTAATAGTCACATCAATGTTATTTTTAGCATTAAGGATGAAATTTCTAATCAGCTGACATACCATCAGATTCTATAGATTAATTATTGCTTTGACATTATAGGCAACTGTATTTCCTAAAATTAAACTCAGGATACTCAAAGCAAAAGCAAAATATACCCTTTAAATGTGGTTCTTTGCATAAATCTTCAAGTATTTTAACTATTGAGCCATAAAGTCACACTGTGCTAGTCTCTTTTTCATTCACCTCATTATAAAAAGTCCATAATGGAAGAGCTGACAACACTTGATGAATTGAGCGGGCTATTTAGGCATCTTGTAGAAAAATCTCTTTTAAGAGGTGAGTGACCAAATGTTACCCTGAATTTTTAAAAGAGATTTTATTTATTTATTATTTATTTATTTAATGTAGGGAGTAGGGAAGGGAGGGAGAAAGAAAGGAAAAGAAAGATCAATGTGTGAGAGAAACATCAGTCAGTTGCCTCTCACATGCACCTCAACCAGGGACCAGGCTCCCACCCCAGGCGTGTGCCCTGGCCAGAAATCTCACCCTGAATTTTGGATAGAGTTTTAGTGGTACCTTGAAAGTGATAATTATGCTAGTGCTAGTTTTGTGTCTTTCTTTTTTGTGATGCACATGCAGACAATCCTCACTACCATGTCCTCAACCTAGCTACCACACAGAAAATGCACGGCACGCAAGGAGTGCCTGGATACACTGCAGGGATACCTTCCAAGCTTGCTCAGGTGGCTGGGAACCTGGACACTGGCGACTTCTTTGTGGTACAGTGTCATAGTAATACTAAAACAAACTTAGAATGATTAAATACACATATTTGGAACTCGTCCCTCACCTCATGCTAGATTTTTATTATAAACAAACCATAGCAGCAACCAAGATTGAAAAGAAAACTTATGATATTGATGTAGCAATGTTTGTCTCATTAGCCCACTGTTTCCATTTGGAAATTGGAAAAAATACCTTCTTTTTGTTGAAAACTACCCTGTTTTCTCTTGTAAATACCAGTGTGTTTTTGAAAACGTCAGTGTGTCTCAAAATGGATGTATGTGTATTAGACTCAAGAGCAATTTTTAAGAATCACAGCAATAACAACCCACTCTAGGTAGAGTTACTGAAAATTCTTGGGTATTTTGCTTAGGCGGTAATAGTTTTTAAACAGTTTTCTAGGTGATTCCAAGTGTAAAATTAAGGCTGCAAATATGTTGGGCAAGGCTATGGTAGACAGTGAGGAAGATGGTACATTGGTTTTATCTGTGATAGTTCAGTGTTGCTGTTCCTCATGTTCTCTGACTGAGAGTAGTGACAGCCCCAGCCATTCCGCTGCTGCAACCACCTGTCCCTGATGATGTGGACAGTCAGCCTCTATCTCACAGAGGCCAAACCCTGCAAGACATGTCTACTTTCTTGTCTCCTGTAGGCTTCTCACAGGCCTTTATTCCTTAACTATCTGGTTAAAATTCACATGTCTCTTGAGGTGGTATTGCCTAGAGGACAGAGCACAGGCAGGGGAAGTCAGGCTGACTTAATTAAAATTCTAACTCAAGTCCTGCCTGGAGTGGCTCAGTGGATAGGCACCAGCCTGTGAAACCAAGGTCGCTGGTTCGAACCCCAGCCAGGGCACATAACCAGGTTGCAAGCCAGGTCTCTAGCCAGGCCTGTAGCTGGAGGCGGGTAAAAAGCAACCATACATTGATGTTTCTCTCCCTTTCTTCCTCCCTCCCCGCCTCTGAAAATAATGAATACAATCTTTAAAAAAATATTCTAACTCAGCATTTGCATATTGATACTTGGCTTTCTGAGCTTTTGTTTCCTCAACTCTACACTGTGGGCTACAATTAAGCCTCCACATGTAAACACTGCATGCTGTTCCCTGTTGTTACTGTGCACACTTCAGAGCCACATTTTTCTTTCTGTAGGACATTGAGAATACTGCTAGTTACAGTTGTATACCAATGTGTTTGCTTCATGACTTTGTAGTTTGGGTCTAGAGTTAGATTTCACGTACTTTTGTCAGGAATGCTGTCTTTTCTTTCTTGGTCATTCTTAATCTTCTTTTCCCTACCCCCACCCCCAGTCTTGTATATATCCCAGCCTTTATACAGTTTTCTGTATAGTAGCTGTGTCCTAGATGCTGACAACAGACTGTTCTTTCCTGGTTTCAAAATGCTATAGATTTCCTAACATACATATTGGAAACAATGACATAGAATTAAATCTTTGGTAGTTCAATTAATAAACTATGTAGTGTTAAAGGCATTTTAAAATTTATTCACAATATTTGTTCACACCAGGTTGAATCACCATTTTAAACTAACTTGAACACATAATGGTATTTGCATGTAAAACATTTTTCATTAATAATCAGAGGCTGTGTATTTATAAAAATGCATGCATAAAATCAGAATGTTTGCCAAGAATTATCTGCAATTTACATTTATGACTTCTTTCTCATGTAAAATCAGTTACTGTGGCCGTTTACTTTGAGCTCAAATATAGCTTTAATTATATCTAGGCACTGTGCCTGATAGTCTTGTAAGGTTTCACACTGTGATGCTAAGAGCAGATGGAAAAAGGTGCTATAGTATTACAATATAGTCTTGCAAATGGGTGCAAAGAATTAACCTTCTAAAATTTCATAGGCTTATGCTTCTGATGGCTGCACCTGTGTGATTGGTGCAAATATTTTTATAATGTTACTAACATTCCTTCTTTGGGATTTATCTTTATTTCTTTTAGGCTTCAAGT
Source organism: Noctilio leporinus (assembly GCA_004026585.1). Classification (NCBI taxonomy): domain Eukaryota; kingdom Metazoa; phylum Chordata; class Mammalia; order Chiroptera; family Noctilionidae; genus Noctilio; species Noctilio leporinus. The sequence goes on along the minus strand of PVIW01007381.1, from coordinate 24,905 downwards.
CTAGTTCCATAGTGATTTATTTAGGGTCCTGCTTATGAAGCTGGGGCAGACAAGACAGCACCCACAAAGCTGAGAGTAGGAAGGGAGAGGAGCATAAGGGTTTGAGTCAAGGCTGAAGGAATTCTGTGCATGCTCCAGGCCAAGGATGAGGAGCTCTGAGGATTGGGTAGGAAAGTCAAGACCACAAAATTAGTTAATTGAGACAAAAACATTTGAATTAAGTAATGGATTCCTGACTACATGCCAGAGATCACCAAGAGGTTATTACATCGATAACTCTCCTACCTGGTAGACATCTAGATACCTTTCTCGAACCAATGCGGTCTTCAACTAGGTAATTCAAGCTTTTGAAGCAGGAACATTATTTGAGATTTATTTTCAATTTCCATTTTTCCTATTGATATTCTATAGCTTTAAACTGTCAATTTGAAAGAAAATTTTAAAATGATATTTTAAATTGTCTTCATAAAAAGTAGTGCAAAGTAAGAGTGACACTTTAGTCTTCAGGTTCTAGATATGTATAGGTTTTATTGTACTCCTCCACTCCATGCAGGGTTACTGTGTAAGTTGTACATAACTTTGTACATAACTTTGCACTATATAATTAGGGAGACACCACCATTATGAAAGTGAATAGTAGCCCCTAGAATTGTGCAGTGTGTAACTGGGACAGCTGCACCTAGTAGCCCAGAATATGTGACTTCCTCTTTTTGAACAATACATGGAGTTCATAAAATGTAATTATAATAATCATGTATAGGAAGGTTCTAAATATTCAGTAACATATCACAGTGGTATATGCAGTTGCAACTAAGGGAACTGCCACTGAGCAGCTATCCCAGAAACTTCTGTATCTACTTCCTGCTTAACTATGTTAGATGACCTAAGTTAGCAGTCTGACCTTCTTCACCATGTTCTTCTATCTTCCGTTAACCAACTTCAGTCATGAACCTTAAGTACAGTTTTCAGGATAATTATTTTAATTTGCCATTCCCTAGGACAATATATTTCCTATTTGCCTGATGTTAGAAATAATGGTCTGTATATCATACAGACCCCTAGTTTCCATTTTATATTAGAGATTCAGAAGCTGTAAGGTAGGGCCTGGAAATTTTTGTATCTGCTTTGAGGTATCATTTTTCTTTTAAGAAAATTTGTCCCAGTTTGCACTATGGATTCTTTTTTCTTTTTTTAAGTATATTTTATTGATTATATAATTACAGTTGCCCCAATTTTCTCCCTTCTGCCTGGTACCCCCACTCCCCTTCAGCAATCTCCTCTTCCCTTCGTTTATGAACATGGGTTGTGCTTGTAAGTTCTTTGGCTTCTCTGTTTCCTATACTGTACTTAACATCCCCCTGTCTATTTTGTACCTACCAGTTATGCTTCTTAATCCTTGCACCTTTTGCCCCATTCTCTCCCTTTCTCCTCTCAGCTGATAACCCTCCTAATGATCTCCATACCTATGATTCTGTTCCTATTCTGCTTGTTTGCCTAGTTTTATTTTTTGAATCAGTTGTTGATAGTTGTGAACTTGTTGCCTTTTTAATGTTTATAGTTTTGATTTTTTTTCTTAAGTAAGTCCCTTTAACATTGTATATAATACCTCATTAGTGATGAGGAACTCCTTTAGCTTCACCTTATCTAGGAAGCACTTTATCTGCCTTTCCATTCTAAATGGTAGCTTTGCTGGATAGAATAATGTAGATTGTAGTCCTTGCTCTTTGTCACTTTGAATACTTCTTGCCAGTCCCCTCTTGCCTGCAAAGCTTCTTTTAAGAAATCAGCTGATAGTCTTATGGGAACTCCTTTGTAAGTAACTCTCCTCTTTTCTCTTGCTGCTTTTAAGATTCTCTCTTAATCTTTAACCTTTGGCACTTTAATTATGATGTGTCTTGGTGTGGTCCTCTTTGGGTCCAACTTGTTTGGGTCTCTCTGTGCTTCCTGAGCTTGAATGCCTATTTCCTTCACCAAAGTAGGGAAGTTTTCCTTCATTTTTTTTTCCAGATAAGTTTTCAATTTCTTGCTTTTCTTTTTCTCCTTCTGACATCCCTATGATTTGGATGTTTTCATGTTTGGAGATGTCCCAGAGTCTTCTATACTCTCCTAAATTTTTAAAATTCCTCTTTCTTCTTTCTGTTCTGATTGAATGTTTATTTCTTCCTTATGTTCCAAATCATTGATTTGAAACCCAGCCTTATTTCCTTCAATATTGGTGCCCCATATTTAATCCTTGGTTGTTGGACTTACATACAGTCCTATTTTTTTGGCAGTCCTGGGTGTTATTGGTTTTGAAATTTAGTTGTAATTCTTTTTGTGGTTGTGCAAAGAGGAGAAACATGTCTACCTACACCTCCATCTTGACTGAAAGTCTGGTTTGGAGCATTATATTTCTTATGATATAAAATTTCCCTATTTTAAGACATTGCTGTAGCAGAGTATCTCCCATCAAGCATCTTTACCACCAAACACCATAATTAAAGCCATAAGTGGTAAGTCAGGAATATCCCAGGATCTGAAGATCCTCATGTTGGTTTTTGCAAATTACTCTATTGTATAATGTTTTGAAGTCCATCCTATTTGAGTTAGAGCTGTAAAATAGGGAGTCATATGGCAGCTAATAAAAAAATTCTCTAATCAGCTACTGACTATTCATCATTTATCAAAGATAGGTAGCCATGCTCCAATGAACCCAGAGGGGAGTTCTGTGCATAATTAGGAAAATGTTTGGAATTCTGCCACCTTGCTCAGGCTGCACAGTACTTTCCTACAAGCTACTTCATGGAAGCTACATAATACCCCATGAAGTGGGCATGACTCTGCCTGTTGCTTCTGATGGTGGAACTGCTAGTGAGTGAGGCTAACTCAATTCCCCAAAGACACACAGCCATCAGAAAGTAGCCAGAGTGTACTTTCAGTTCTTGGGAATGCTGGCTTTATAATGTTATTGTTATTTTTTGGCAATACCACAGCCCCTTTTTCTAATAGTATGTTTGTGTGTGTGTGTGTGTGTGTGTGTGTGTGTGTGGCTGTATGTATTTTGAACTCTGTAATCTTGGGCAGGTGGAGAGTGGGAGAGTGTGTGGCCTGTAGTAATATATGTTCAAGTTATGCTGAATTGTAGGGTCCGATAAGACCATTCTAGATCTAAAGTTCCTTTTTTATTATCATCATTATTTGGGAGGACTATTCTGCTTTGTGGCAAAAATGAAGAAAAACCAAACAAGGCATGCTAACTTTGGATTGGACTCCCCAACACTGCTTTCCTGCCTGCCTTCATTTTAGCAGCAATGTTTGGGGCAACTGAGTATTCCCTCTAACATGGAGCTCCCTGGGGAGGAGCCTTGATTTCTAGAGAGGTGGGTCCATGCAGATTTGGGCAGTAGACTCCTCCTGGAAGCAGTTAAAAAACACCCTTAGCTGGTATAGACAGCATTATTTATTTATTTTTAAAGTGTTTTATTTATTATTTTTAGAGAGAGGGGAAGAGAGAGAGGCAGAGAGGGAGCAGACATCAATGTATGGTTGCCCTTCACCCATCTCCAGCCACAGACTTGACTGGAGACCTGGCTTGCAACCCAGTTATGTGCTCTGGCTGGGGAATCGAACCAGCGATCTTTGGGTTCACAGGCTGGCATCTTATCTACTGTGGCACCAGCCAGGGGGTTAGATAGCATTATTGATTGGGTTGTGTTTGGGTCTTGAATGATCCTGTTGTCATCCTTGGGTTCTCACAAAGGACTTTGGGTATTATTTCACCTCAGGGATGACAACAGAATGCCTCCCAGGTGTTTCTACATAAATAATTGGCTTCAGTGTTTATTTAGGTTATAGTTATATCTTTTCGATAGGTTTAAGCAAAACTTGAGCTGAAGTTCTGGTCAGGTGAAATAATGTTCCAAGGCAGCTGTCTTCACATTGGAGTTCACACATACTAGAGGTACATGAAGACTTCCCAGACTCTTAACATTCATATATACTTTTCTCTAATATTAATGGGCCTGAGGTTTGCTGGTTCCTCCCAACCCTGCCCTCCATGAATGCTCTTTCTTTGGTTACTATATAATTTATCATTCAGACTGGATCACTTTGGAAGGTGAATGTGGGCACTATTGTAATTATGCCATGGCAACAAGTATGAACCAGGAGTATGTTGGATAAAAATGTGTTGTATGGTCACCCTACACTTATACCATTTTATAAAGGAAGGCAAACCTCTTTTCCATCATGATCCTTGCCTTGGTGAATGACCCTAAGTTGGGTAAACTTCTGCATAACAAACAAAGGGACAGCTGAGAATACATGGTTCTCTGGGAAATAACTACTAATAGCAAGGCAAAGGACTGCAATAAGAAATGGGGAAGAGAAGGCACTGCAATAAACTCATGGTGACTCCCAGTGGCTTCTCTCTCTCCATCTCAGAATTGAAATTAAGAAGTGGATGGTTGTCACAAGCATGTATAGTAATAATTATTTAAAATTAAAATGAAACCTGGCTTTTAAGGATGGAACACATATCTGATTTGGCTGATGAATTTGATGAGGACCAGTGGTTTCTATCAGGTTGTACGGCAGATGTTTTCCCTAAATTAAATGAGCTAAATTTTCAGCTCCAAGTTTTGAAAAAAGGATTTTAAGCCCATATGCATTTTACCATATGCCATAAAGTATGCCTGTAGCAACTATTAAACATATAGCAATTTTTAAATGTTAATTTTAAAATACATGAGTGGTACATAGTAGTTTTCCAAGATTCTTTTAGCAAAAACTTTTGAAGACCATTTGAAGTACTTATATTGGCTCATTTATGATGTTTACTGTGTAGGCTACCTGTCTCCCTATTAGTATGTTAACTACAATGGCTGCTACATATTTCCACGTGCACCCTCACCCCTGCCATGTGGAAGCGCTGTGGGCCCAGTAACTCCTCAAGTGAATGAATCTCATGTTAGAAAAAGTACCTGAAATGAAGACCTCCTGATCTTGTCTGGTCAGGCAACTCAAATGTCCTGGCCAGGACAATTCATTTGTGATTGGGTCTGTCGGGATCTGAGCATACATATCTCTGGGAAACTTGCTGTAGCCAATTTATTACATAAGGCCAATCACTTATAAAGCATATATACTTTTACCTCCACCACTCCACTTGGAATGGTGGAAACTTGGAGGAGAAAAAAATAATTTTCCTTTTACCTTTCTAAGTTTTTCTGGCTGGACTAATAATCAAATTATCATGAGACAGAGTAACAGGAGAAAATAACTGAATTTATAACATAAATATCAGGGTTCCATAAGAATATGGGCCCTGTCTTGGCCACCATGAACAATGTTGTGATGAACATAAGGCTGTATATATCTTTGCAAATAAATGTTTTCAATTTTTTTTGGTACATACCTAGAAGAGAGAATCCTGGGTCATATGGTAACTGTATTCTTTTTTTTTTTTTTTTAAAGATTTTATTTTAATATTTTTTTTAGAAAGAGGGGAAGGGAGAGAGGCAGAGAGGGAGAGAGATATCAATGTATGGTTGCGTTTCAACTGCCTCCAGCCACAGACCTGACTGGAGACCTGGTTTGCAACCTGGTTATGTGTCCTGGCTGGGGAATCGAACCTGTGACCTTTGGGTTCACAGGCCGGCGCCTTATCCACTGTGCTACCAGCCAGGGCCTGTAACTGTATTCTTAAGTTTTTGAGATGCCTTCCTTAAGTTTTTGAGATGCCTTCATATTGTTTTTCATAGGTGACTGTATCAGTTTACATTCTCACCAGCAGTGAGTGAAAAGTTCTCCTTTTTCCAACAACTTTTCCAATATTTGTTATTACTTGTGAAATGACAGAAGCACCCCTCAATAGAAGATTGGATAAAGAAGATATGGTACACATATACAATGGAATATAACTCAGCCATAAGAAATGATGAAATTGTACCATTTGCAACCACATGGATGGATCTTGAGACTAACATACTAAATTAAATAAGTCAGATGGAAAAAGCCAAGAACCATATGATTTCACTCATGTGGGATGTAAAACTGAAAGCAACAAATGAACCAACAAGAAAAACAAAAATAAAACTCATAGACACAGATACCAGCATGGTGGTTACCAGAGGGAAGGGGGTTGTAGGAACATAGTAAAGGGTGAAGGAGGTCAAAGAAGATTTGACAATAGGTGGTAAACATACAATGCAATATGCAGTGATGTGTCATGGAATTGTACACTTGTAAGCTATATAGCTTTATAAAATAATGTCACCCCAACAAATTTAATAATAAAAAAGAATATCGGGTACTGAGGACATGGAATAGGCTTTTATGCCATCTTGAGCTAAGGAGAAAAGGTGGAGGGAGTGTGGCTGGGGACTTCAGAGGCAGGAAGGCAACTCACATGGAAATAGAACAGCAAATGTTTGGTAAATACATGTTTGTTGGGCCATTTTTAACCATGGGACACAAAGAGGGTTTGGATCAAAGGTGCCTTGCTAAGTTCCTCCCTATGTATCACATCTAATTTATATTAAACTACAGTTACCTATGATGATAGCTGTCTTCCTGAAGCTATGATGATAGCTGTCTTTCTGAATCCCTTTAGGCAGTTAGGGGGAAGGTCCAAGTTTTGTTCTGAGTCTTGAAAATCACCAGCTGAAAATAATCCCTATCCCCCAAATCACATTTTGAAGTGGCAAACTTCACAACCATAAGGTCAATTTCTATTCACAAAATGCCAGAATTTTTATACAGGTCATTTATTAGATTGGCAAATTTGTCCTTGTATCAAGCAGATTGCTATTTAGTGTCTTATTTTGTTCTGCAGTGAATCTTAATACAACCATAGAGATGGAACCAAAAGAAAAGTGATTGAAACATATCTTCAGGAAATTGAACATCAGTCTTACTGATCAATGCACAGAGGAATAAATTCAGGTGCGCATAGGAAAGAAAATGATGATGGAATTGATCCCTTTATTTTTCTTAAACCCAAACTTGCTAAAATGAAACTAGTGAGTTTTTCCTGTTCTGGGAGCTTAAAGATCAGAAAACAAGAAAGAATAAGTTAGAAAAAAAAGGGCCTGCTGCTTTGGAACAAGAGAGGGTAAGGAGGGCCTAAGTGAGGCCTATGTGGAGTTGCTCACCTGTGCAAAGAGGCAGTCATAAACACAGACACTGTTATTAGCTAAATGCAAAGGCAAGCTCGCTGGTGGGCAAATGGGAATTCTTAACTAATTCCTAGTCTTCATTCCTCAATGTTTCTGAAAAAATAAGTTCTCTTTGAACAGGTAATGTACCTTTGGTATCTGATAAGAAGATCCACAAAAAGCAGCTTGTGTCTGTAGGCTCCTAGTTAGAACATAGCACCCTTTCATATATTCATTTGTTACTGCGACAAGAGTAGTTCACCACACACAGAAAGGGCGTTTATGCTGAAGGGGCGATGTTTAGAGCATTTTTGCAAAGCTGGAAGGTTTAAATATCTTCCAGAGCTGCACTCTGCTTCTTGTACAAACTCTGCTCATATCAGCAAATTAGCCCATGAAACAGCTAGTTGACTCATGCCTAATTAAAGAATGTCTCTATATACAAGATAAAAACAATTAAATGAGTAATTTCCAAAATTATTTTTTAACATTTGACAGAGCTAATTGTGCCCACACAGCTACTGTAGGTAACCCAACACTAACTGCATTGTAATTAAATTGTATGCAGTTTTCACAGATTTAACCCACGGCTTCAGGCTTCAAACTTTTCTTCTCCCAAACTAGCAATTTTTTACAAAAGTTCATAAAATCCTATAAAATAATATATTATTAGAAGGCAAGCAGTACAATAAATTCATGTTATTATACACACATTGCCACAATTTGGCTTGCTATTAAGTGGAGGATTGGGTGCAAATTACATAATATTGAAATAGATGAACCTGAGTGCTAGGGCTGGTGTGGCTCAGCTGACTGCCATCCTGTGAACTGAAAGGTTGCTGGTTCGATTCCAGGTCATGGCACATGTCTGGGTTGCTGGCAGGTCCCCCATTGGGGGTGTGAGCAAGAGGCAACTGACTGATGTATCTCTTATACATTGATGTTTTTCTTTCCCTCTCTTTCTCCCTCCCTTCCCTTCTCTCTAAAAATAAATCTTAAAAACGAAGAAAGAGATAGATGAACTTGCAAATGATAAAGATGGATTGGCACATTTGATATTCATATTTGTATAGGTATTTTTCTTGTTTGTTGATTTTCACCAATTTTTTAAATCAATTTACCAATTAATATTAATAATTAGGACAAAGTTTCAACACATATTTCTCATGGAACTCCTTACTTAATAACTTGGAATGTTAGTCCCAGTGCATGACAGAGAAGAAATTATAACAAATTATTTTAATCATGAGTTTGTTCCAGTTATTCATCCTATTTCTGCTGCCACTGACCAATTTCTGACACTTATTGCAGTGTTGGACTACTATAATAGTACATAAAGTAGTCTTTCTTCTCTTGTGTCCCCCCTACTCACTTTGTTCTTCCTCTTTAATCTTTGAATGCCACCATAATCATTTATACCCTTTCAATAGCTCATTCTACCAGTAATCTATTTTGCTTGCCAGTCAAAACTACCTGTCATTTATTTAGTATTTACAGATACCAGGGTTGTGTGTATGCATGTTATTCTATTTATTTAATCCTCACAATAATCCTATGCGGTAGATATCATTCCTTTCTTTTATATGAAGAGGGAAAGAAAAACTTAGAGAATTGGAGTGATATTATCAAGGTCATAGAGCTTGTAAGTGGTAGAGCTGGGATTTGTAGCTGATCTACCTGATCCCGGAGATTATGACTTTAACTGCTAGGCTAGACTTCTTCCAAAGAGACCCCAAAATCTGACCTTAATTTACCCTTTTGCCTTTATGCCAATTACTTCCCTATGTCTATTGTCATTCATTCATTCAAAAATATTTATTTAGGAAGCATCTACGTGTGCCATAGACTGAGAAGGAACTGATGGTCTCTGCCCTCCCATTGCTATGGTCTAGTGATGGTGTCTGTGCTTTAGATAACCTGGTCAGACCATATTCTTTAAGCATGCAGGGCACTCTCCCTTGCCCTTGACATTTTCTAATGCCTTCTTATCAGATCCTGCCTGTTCTTGAACTGTCCTTCCCTTCCACAATGTCTTCCTAAACCACTCTAACCTATGGGATTTCTCCCTCTCTAAAGTTATAGTTTACACTTGTTTTCTAGCTTTTAAACACTACTAGCTCTGACCCCAGTTAGTGGTGTGACCTTGGGAAGGTAAATTAATTCCTCTGCATCTCAGTTTCCTCACCTGTGCAATGAGAAGAATAGTAGTATCCCATATAGTTTTTGTGATGATGAAATCAATTTATTTATGTAAAGTGCTCTGTGCCTAGCATGTATTAATATGTGCTAATATATTGTTATGTTACACTGATAAATAAAATCTGACCTAGTAAGCTTGAAGATTTCAGACATCATCCCTTCTAGCAATTAGAAAGGCACTTGCTTGGAGGGGTTGCATAAAATGGAGGTTTTTTTTTTTTTTAATAGAGATAAGAATGGGGTAAGGGAGCTGTTAGCACAGGAAAAGAATGATTTTTAGGTCAGGATATTTTTTTTTTTTTTTTTGGAGAGGAGGGCAAGTAAGGAAGGGTTTTATTATGAAAATGGACTTTTCTTCCTTTGGGGGATAGAGAGGGCCCATGCGGCAGATTACTGAAGTGGAGTTTGACCAGAAAATTCCACTGTTTGATTAAGATGACCTTTCTGGTGAAGGTTGAAGCTGCTATTAGGCCAGGTATTAAGTCTAGAATTGGTGTTGTGGGCTTTAGAATGAGTGATACCTGCCCTGTGGCACAGATTGTAAACCAACCTGACACTCTTTGCCACTGAATTTAAATAGGGCCTTAGAATCCTTTTCAATACATACACCAGGAGGTATTACCAATCAGTTAGGATTGACACCTGGGATAAAATCCACGTACTCTCCATGCATAAACTGAGTAGTTTATAAAGGTGATGTAGCAGAGCGCAACCATCTAGTCATGGGTTATTAGAATACTTACCTTTGGTAAATGGAGGGAGTTGGGGAAAGAGGATGTCTCCCTGATTGTAAAAGGGTATAGTGTTATAGAAAAATCAAACATAACAATAGTGTGTGTTGGGACAGTGTCAGGTGTCACAATTTGTCTTTCAATTATCTCAGGTGCCTTGTTTGTCTTTATGCTCTAATAACAATTAAAAGAAGAGCTGAGTGTTTGTAGAAAAACATAATTAAAAATATCCACCCCATTAATTTCCACCATTCTGTAGCATTTTTAGACTCCAGGGAAGTTCTGTGCAGACTACTGGTATAAAAAAAAATCACATTGGAACCCTGGGAGGATCATACTTTCTAAAATTACTTACTAACTAGGAAACCTTTCTGCTCTTCTCTAATCATTGTTCTTTAGAATAAATTCTAGGCCCTGGCTGGTGGCTCAGTGGAAAGGAGCCGGCCTGAGAACCCAAAGGTTGCTGGTTTGATTCCCCAGTCAGGGCACATAACCAGGTTTTAAGCCAGGTCTCCATCCAGGTCTGTAGCTGGAAGCAGGTGAAAGACAACCATACACTGATGTTTCTCTCCCTCTTTGCCTCCCTCCCTTCCCTTCTCTCTAAAAATAATAAATAAAATATTTTAAAAAAGAATCATTTCTAATATATTTTAGAGGATATCACTTCCTATTTTCACCTTCTTAATCAAAGCTTCCAAATGGATCAGCTCATTTCATCCAAACTAAGGTTCTGTCAAGTAGAATCAGTTTTTGGTTTCCTCTCTCTTGGATCAGGTATGATCTATACAGATAACAAGTTACATCTCACCAAATTAAAAGGTTCTCTCTGTTACCTGCATACAGATATATTTCTAGGTGTTTTGACAGGACAACACTTTACAGAGCGTAACTTGGGAAAACTACGTATTTAAGAGAAATTCATAAATGATGACAGTGTCATCATTTGGATACCAAGGGAATATTCCTAAAGGACATTTCTGGAATCCAAACCACAGTTTCCATATTATCCTTTTATCTGTGGACTGACTTGATTGAGGAGTGTAGCTTGGATAGTTTTTGGCTTTTTGGTTTGTTTTGCAACTGTTGGGCCTTTTTATAAAAGCTCTGTACAGTGAAATGTCATTTATATAGTTCTGACTAACTTTATCCTACGCTATTGTCCATGTCTCTGGGTCTGCCAGAAAGAACATAGGCTTCAAATGAATTTTTCTTACATGTACTATTTTGTATGGGTTCTGTTTTCATTTTTGGTTGTTGTGAAGTCACCAATTTTGTTTTCCCTTTGGTGTCCAATATTCTTGAACAATTTTCTGTGGCCTCCGAGAGACTCAGAGGGAACAGATGTTGTATAAACCATATCTCCCACATTTTCCCATTTATATTTTCCTTTTGAAAGAAAAAAAGCAGAAGATAGTGCTCCATGTATGGAACTTTTCTTAAAAAATGCCCAGACTATTTATTTAATCTGTCCTACCTTTATTGTGGTAAAGAATGCATCTTTTTGAATGAAATGACCAGTAAACTGCTCTAGCTGCTCAGAGAGGTCAATAAAGGCCATTTTCTAACAGTACCCCATCATTCTGCGTAGTGTATATTATACAGGCCATTCGTTTAACTTGTTTTTTAATCTCTTTATGTGAAGACCTTTAAAAATACATGTTAAGTTCTAGCAAAGGTCAGTAAGTCTAGGACCATATGTCAAAAATTTTAGCAGTGATTAATCACCCTACTTGGTTGAAAGTCAAAGACAATTTCAGTGTCTGTGAACTTTAATTTGTGGATTTTATGTCCATGGGTCCGTTCCAATTTGCCAAGTCAAACCAAAAATCCACGTCACAGCTTTCATCCTTTTTCGCTGTGTAAATTTTGTGCCCCCTCCTCTGCAAATGTTTCAAATAAGCTGAACAAACAGAACACAGTAGGTAACCTGGAGACTGTTCCAATCAGAAATATTTTCACTCATGGGATAAAGCTTTATGTGACCACCAGGAGCTGTGATCTGACCCACCCATTTCAAGGAATGAGGCATTGAAATGAGGATATATTGTTATCAGATCCCTAGATCCATATTTATTTATCTTTTTCTCAGTTGCTCATGTAAAAACTTTATTATGAATTGCGTAAATACATCATTCTGCCTGCTATTGGGCATACATTCAGATGTCATCTGCTACTCCCAGTTAATGTTTTCCATTATGTTTTTTTCTTTTTTTTTTTGTCTTCCAAATGACAGGAGATAATATAAAAACACAAATAGCTTGAAGAGACAAATGCAAAATAAAACCTACCCTTGTCCATTGCACATTTCAACACTGGGTAGCTGACTCCCAACATACTCTGAGGCCCATATCTTCTGAATAATAATTAGGTTCCACAGCATCAACACAGTGAAGTGTGTGAAAAATGTTTCTCTTTATTTAGCTTTCTATAAACATAATTTGATATAAACTGTAGCCAAAAAGGTTACACAATGTTTATGTGTAATAGTTATCTACAGTTTAGACCAATAATAAATTGAACATGTGTATTCACCTCTCAGTTTAAGAAACAGAAAATTCTTTGTACCTTCTAAGCCTTTTGCATGATCCTTCCTAATACACCTCTCATCCATCTACTCAGAAACAACCACTTGTTGAAAGTTGTTTTTAGTACTTTTTAAAAAAAGCTTTACTTTCTCTGCATGATCCTATAAATAATTTTTAAGCATGGAAGATTTAAACTTTATTTAAATGAAACATATATTTCATGTTTGTTTTCTCAAGATTTTTGTAGGATCCATCTATTCTTTCATTTTCACTACCGCATAGCATTTCATTGTATGAAAAAAATACACTATTTATTTAGCTATTCCCCTGTCACAGGACATTTTGAATTGCTCTAGATTTTTCTTTTCCTTTCTTAAAGTTTAATACAAATTTTAAATAGAGAAAATATAGAGATACAGTTATATGCTAAAAGCAATTATGCTTCTTCATAAATAAGGCCAGTGAGTCTATATATTTTTTGACAACTATAATTTACAAATGTTCTTTCTCTCATTTTTTCTCCTAATGCTCATTTTTTACATCTTCTCTAGTGTAGGTAACTCATTAAAACTGTACAGTTTACATCCTCTTATCAACAACAAAGAGAAGATAAATGAGAGTAAAATATATAGCAAACTATACTGAAATGAGACTGTACAGTTGATTTTCTCATATACATACATCACCATTTGCTTTGTTCAATGCCTTTGTTTTACATAGCATGCAAGATGGTATTACAGCAACAGATAGCATGTCATGGGTTAGATTTTTTCTTATTGCAAGAAACATTGCTAGAGAGATTCTTGGCCTTTGTCTCCTTGTGGTTATATATATGAGCTTCTCTACACTATATTTAGGAGTGGAATTGCTGGGCTGTAGAATAAGGGCATCTTTAACTTTATCTGATGTGGCTATCCTGTATTTGGTTTTTGTTCAGTTTTTTAAAAAATTGCATATTAAGAAAATCAAACTTTTGAATGAAATTTCAACTTGATGTTGATTTCTGTTTTATTTCCCTCGTATGCCAAAACAATGTGAAGCTGTTGTTGGTCTCCTGCTGTGTTTTTATTTCCTTCCCATTCTGATTGCATGTGATTAGTCTAGACAAAGTTCCTTCATTCCTTAGTGTAATACCATGGTTCCTGTCCTCACCCATCCCCAAGGTCTTTTCCATGAGTAATAGGATGAATAATCTTCCTTCCCATCTGTAAATCTAGTGGTCATGCATTTCTTTATCTTGCTATCATCCTGTCATTCTTTTGGAAATAGTATTTCCTTGTCTTTTAAATGTTTTTAAAAATTTAGTTGTATTTATTTATTTTTAGAGAGAGGAGAGGGGAGGTAAGAGAGGGAGAGAAACATCAATGTATGGTTGCCTCTTGCACATCCCCAAATGGGGACCTGGTCTGCAATCCAGGTATGTGCCCTGACCGGAAACTGAACCAGTGACCTTTTGGTTTGCAGGCTGGTGGCTCAATCCACTGAGCCACACCAGCCAGGGCTTTAATTAAAAATATATATATATTTTTTATTGTAAAATATGCTTAGTATATAATTTATTATCTTTACCATGTTTAAGAATGCAGTTCAGTAGTTTACGTGCATTCACATTATTGTGCAACCAATCTCCAGAACATTTCATCTTGCAAAACTAAAACTCTGTACCCATTAAAAAACAACTTCCTGTTTCTCCATGCAACCAGCATCCTACCTTTTGTCTCTATGAATTAAACTATTATGGGTACTTCATATTAGTGGAATCATACAGTATTTTGTGTGTGTGTGTGTGTGTGTGTGTGTGTGTGTGTGTTTGACCAATTTATTTCACTTAGCATATTGTCCTCAAGGTTCATTTATATTGTAGCCTATGCCAGAATTTCCTTCCTTTGTAAGGTAGAATAATATTTCTTGGGATGTTTAAACCACATTCTGTTTATCCATTCAGCTATTAATAGGTACTGGATGGCTTTCACATTATGGTTATTGCTAATAATGCTGCTATGAGAATGGGTGTACAAATATCTCTTAAAGACTCTGTTTTCAATTTTTTGGTGTATATACCCAGAAATAGGATTGCTGAAGTACTTACTGTCCTTTAAGGAGTACTGCTTCTACCCCAGTTCCAACCACATGGTTAAGGTGGAGACTGCCAGTCCTATCAGAGCACTGTGCTTTCTCTTGCCATAGTTGACTGACTAATAGATGAACACCTGGCCTGAGAGAAGCCCAGTAAGAGTTCCTCCCTGGGGGTTTCAGAGGGCTCTAGCATAGCTGGTCTAGAAAATATGCACTTAAAAATAGCCTTGACTCTTTCTTGGCTATAAGAAATAGAAATCTCCTATAAGTAAATGAAGAAAAGGAAGAAGGGGAGGAGGAGGAAAGGAAATTTGCTGGCAAGATACAGGAGTGTCTCAGAATTCAAGGACAAGACATACAGTTTGGCCACTAGAGAACTAGTGCCTCAAACAGGAATGCCCAAGGGATAAAAGCAGTTCTTTTCTTGCTACCTTTTTCTCTTTCTGGAACCTCTCTTCTCTTTTTGTCTATTTTTATTTTATCCTTCTATGTTTATAGTTTGATTTTCTCTTTTTGCTTATTTTCATGTGTTGAATATGGCCACCTTAGCCCGGACTTGACATATAAGAACATCCAATGTTCAAATTTAAGAAAATGAGAGTCTGGGTGAGGTTGGGTCTGGTGCCCACCTTGGTTCCTCTGGCAGTTCTCAAGAGAAGTTTACTATTCATTCAATAAAAACTGGGCTGGCTGATGTGGATACTTTCTCTAACAATGAAGTGGGCAAAAGAAAATGATTGACATATATGTATTGATCAGGACCAATTTGGATACCATATACAGGGTGGAGGAAAAAGTAGATTTACATTTCTGAATATACAAGACATAGAGCTTATGCTTGTATCATTATTTAATTATTGTATTATTTTCCATATGAATAACTGCAAACCTACTTTTGCTTTACCCTGTATATGCCCCATACCTAATTTATATAGCATGTAGACTGAACTATGAAATTCTTCAGAGTTCTGTTCTCCACTTTCCTCTAATGACACTGTTTTAGTTGCATTTTTTTTTTAATACTTGCAAAGCCCTTACCATGTATTTTTTGTTACCAGAAGATACTTATCACTAACTCCTACATTAGTGCTAAGGTCATGTGGTCTGAAGCCAGAGGATCATGGAAGAGGATTAGCCACTTTCTAGTTGAGCGACTTGGGCCATAATTTCTTTATCCATAAAATGGGTCTAACAATGAATGCCTCATTATCTTACAAAGTGATTATAAGGGTTGAATGAGATATTTGGAGTAAAACATGTTACTTACAAGACCATTTCAAAGAAATAGTAACTAGAGCTTTGGTTATCATCCCTAAAGTAGATATCTTGGAATGCCATCATAATTTGCATGGGGCAAATGATTTTTTTGCCAGTAATTTATGACTAATTATAAAGATCCAATGTTCATATGGCCCTTTTAGAGACAGTATACTCAAAGTTATGCCTATAGTTATGTTACTATCATTTATTTGTATTCCAACATTTTCCTTAGTGAGAAAAGAATGGATGGAGTTTGGGAGAGCATGGTGAGAATTACCTACAGTTTCATTCTGGGAATGTGTGACATGTATATACTTCATCTACCATGTACGTCATGGCAGAATATAGTTGAGGGATTGGGAAACTTTAGATTGTAAGCTACATGAGAAGGATCTGTGTTTCCTCATTCTCTATTGTATGCCCGGCCACTAGCACAGTTCCTGCCCTATAGGTTCTCAGTAAATATTGGAAAAACCAGAAATGGACATTCTAAGGGGCTGGATTTTGCTCATGCCATAGATACTAGAATTTCATTCTTGTTCTAAGTGAGGAGAAATATGTGTTTTCTTCATCTTTATTTAGGAGAAAAAATGTAATGCTCAGAGTATTTGTGGCTGGTTTTAGGTATTAGTCGCAGTTGCAGACTTGTTCCTTGAGGCCCCGGAGGAACTTGTAAACAGGAAGACATTTATTTACTACAGAATATCTAATTATGAGGCACTTGCCAATGTGTGTATCATAAACCACGAGGGATTTTTTGATGTATTAATGAAAATAATTGATTGAAAAATACAAAACCTTATTGTAGAAAATGGTCTGAGGAACAGAGATGTAAAGAGGTGCTCCCTTGTTTAAAAAGAAAAACAAGAAAACATTGAATAAAATCTTTATCCTGGTAAAGATGATGAATGGGAAATGAGATAAAAGGTTGTAATGGATATTTGTTTCATTAAAAAATTGATAAAAAGGCATAAAGTGATGTCCCCTGGTGTTGGCAGCATGAGAGTTAGGGAAGGGAACAATCATTCCTTTGAGGAGGCTTGTCAAGTGCTTGCCTCGATTTTTCTACTTAGCAGAGCCATCTGCTGCATGAAACTTTCCAAGATCAGGCACTAGCTACAGGGAGTTCCACAGTGTCTTGAAATGGAGAGCTACAGCGAAGTTCTAAATTTTTGTTGCCAGAAAACCAGATGTTAACTGGATTGCCAAGTTCTTTTTTTTCTCTTCCCCTTCCAGAACCAAAGATTTTAAGTGAGGCTGAGTGAACATATATATGTTGGACAACCTTTAGGGTTGGACTTTGGAGCCAACATCGACCTCCTTTGGCCTCTGTTCATGAAACTCCTCTAAAGTCAGTCAAAAGGAAACCTATGTTCACTTTTTCTTTTTAAGAGTGTGTGGGGAGAAATTCTGGCTTCGCACTGTCCCTAATGCACATTCCTTACTGAAAAATTGCACATGCTAAATGCTGGGGAATTTAATAGACATTCCCAGTGCTACTTCCTTAATCCAACATGCATTTCTCTGCATTTTGGATGGGTTTTTATTTCTGATTGTACCCTGTAGACTGTCTATTGCTCTCAAAGGGACGGAGTGGAGGAAAAATAGACCATGGAAAGTGAAAATGAAACTGCTCCTTTTCATGTCCCCTAAGAGCTGACATTTGACTATCTGAATTATTTCTACTGGTGCTCTTAGTATACAATTGCAAGCACAAACATTGGGATAGCGTTTCTAGAAACACATGCTGAGGGAGGAGGCTCTGGGGGTAGGAAGGCCTCCATTTTGTTTCCACATGGGCTAACTTATTTCCTGGAATTAAAAGGATCAGAGGTTCACCCTGCATGGACCAAACAAGGCAACATTCATGTGTTTTTATCGATCTAAACGTCTTTTCCATTTTCTCCTCTTAAACTTCCAAATTAAATAAAATTAAAAAACTAAGCAGCTGAACAGTAAAGACAAAACAAAAAGCTTTCCTTATCTCTAATTGGGTCTAATATTTTAAATATGAAGAGAAAACAATCATTAACCGTTATTCTCTCATTTTATGGGACTAAGCAAGAAAAAACACAATTCTATGTATGGTTTTTATTTATCTGGAATGGTCTTATAATTGTATTTTATTTCAACTGGAGTAGGTCTTAATGTTAGAGCCTAATATTAATCCCTATCTCTTGCTGCTTGTAAGAACCTACATTTTGACAACATTAAGCGACTCAAAATAGCCTGAATTCTCAGAATGCCAGACATAAAGTTGTTCCTCAAGTGTATCTGAATGGCCCAATTTGGCTTTTTGACCCATAGATGGATTATTTCTCTGTGAACAGGGCATTTTTGCTGTCATAATTTGATACCATATATTGAAAACATCCTTTAGGCATACATACACTCATGCTTTCTATTGTTTAAAGGTATTTCAATTCAGTTGCTCATTTCCATCACTGGAGTCTAATATTTAGATTCAAGGAGTATAATATTGTCATTGTTAGTCCCAAGAATAAAAGGGGAAACTAACTGGCTTAACATGCCCCATAAAATGTGTAGGGTCAGGGATTTTCCATTTCTCACTGTCCTTTATTCTTTACCCACAGCAGTTCTACCTCTGCTCAACTTCCTTGAAGACCCTAAGAGAGATGTGAGAGAGAGAGAGAGAGAGAGAGAGAGAGAGAGAGAGAGAGAGAGAGTTATACAAAAACAGACATCCTTTGCTAAGTCAAAAAAGGCCTCCATTTCCCACTGGCATACCTTTATAGGTAATTATTTTTTTCCACAAAAGAAGATTCTTATTTACCAGTTTCAGAAAATATAAACTGTTATGTCAATATCACCTTTCAACTTTGTAAGATTCTCTGTAGCTGTTTTTGTGATCATTTATGATTATTCACATCTTTCTATATTTAGGAAATCTTATCTAATCTAATCAACATAGCCCTCTGAAGCAAATGGTCAGCAGCTGCCGCAGGAGAAACTTCCTGTTCCCTGTAATAACAATGGCTTAAGATTGCTGGCATCTAATCTTTACTCACCACTGGCGAGCAAAAAGCTCATTGTCAGTGGCTGCACTGCTCTTTCTCCAACTGTATTTCCGTCTCCCAAAGTAGCAGTGCATTATCCTGTCACTTCCTAGCCGCCCCTGGGTTCCTGCTATGCCAAGACAGAGCAGCTACAGACAGAACAGCTTTCTTGTCAAATGAGCCATAGATTTAAAAACTGCCAATTCAACATGAATTAACATAAAGTTTCACTTCAAAAATGAGAATATCAATCAAAGAACATTTTTTTTTACACCAAAAAGCAGTCACATCTTTAAGGAAACATTAATCATAATCCCTTTTCAAAACTCTCTTCACCCCCGAGATCAGCAAATAATTTGCCCCAGATTGTAGAGTAGTCTGCCTTTCAGTTTTGCAAATATAAGAGAGGCTTCTTGGCCATCTGCCTGGGTTGTGCAGCTCCTATACTACCAGACTGAGTTTACATCAATTTTAGATTAATGCTGATGGAAGGAGTGGAGAAGGCTCTGCAAAGATCTCAGCAATATACACAACTAAAAACAATCTTGGGCTGTTCTAGGGCTAGAACTGAATTGTGAGCTCCTTTTAGCAGAGATCATGCCTCTTATTTGTGTGTGTGTGTTTTCTCAATTCTGCCATTATAGAGCTAATGTATAATACTAGATGCTCAGTAAATACTCTGAACAGTTATGATTCAGTCCCTCCCCACCTCAGTTTAAAAACCACAGTAATTAAACAACTTTAAGAAAATGTAGAAAGAAGAAAAAATTATCACTCAAGGCCCAACATGCCAAATATCAGCGAGGTTGATATAGAAAATGTGTAGTAAGTCCTCTATAGAATATGCTAATGCCCTGCTGTCAGGTCATTAGCCCAACCCCCTCTTTCTCAAATCTAGTAGCCCTAAAAATAGTTCTTTAATACCCTTCTAACTAAAAAACTTACATCTGCCCCACACATGATCAGGCTGGCTGACAGAGACATCACATTCCTTCTAGTATGCCCCTGTTGTTGGGTTGAAGGGAATTCAGAAATCTGCATATAGAATATGGTATCAGGGCCTTTTTATTCATCTATCCAGCTACTCATTCTCTCAGTGAATTGAACACATATGTGTATGTGAATAGTGCTCACTATGAACTGGGTCACTATATATTCATATAAAACAACGGTAAACAAAACAGACCAGATCCCTTTTATCCTAGATCTTAAAGTCTGATGGACGAGAAAGGAAATAGATAAGCAAGGAAATGAGTAAGTAGAATTTGAAACAATCAGGAAGTCAAGAGTAATAGGAAAGTAGACTAGATGTAGTTGCTTTCGATTTTTTATTTGGCTGAGGGCTTTTCTCACTTGGATTTTTTGAGTATTAGCTCAACCATTCAGTGCCATGAAACCACACATGGTGCAAGGGCAGTTTTAGTCAATGCACTTGCACTTGAAGGTCTGCATTCTAGTTATCCTAGCAAGGTATGCATACCAAAACCAGAAAAGAGACAAAGAACGTAAGCTGTATTAAATGGTTAGATTGTATGTAACAGACAAGTGAAAAATCAGATTAGATGTGATACGGTGCCTGTTGAGTTTTGAAGACAGAGGGTGATGCAGGGAAATAAAGGGCACCTGATTGCAGGACCTGACTGTACCCTGTTCTCCTGGGCAGTTAGAACTTTGGGGTGTTCTGGATCCTCTTCTCTTCATTGCTGCTTCACTGTTATCCTCTAGTAACTTCTTCAAATATTATTGGAGGAGGAGATTGTTGCTAGTGGGATGATGACTGAATAGAGCTTGTACTGCAGGAAGGGAAGGGTGGGATAATTAGCAGTGACACCACATTAGTTGTCGTTTTCTTGCTCTGCAAAGGTCACAGTTAACCACATGCTGCAGTGTAGTTGCAAAGGCACTCACCTTGGTAGGCATTGGAAACTGATCATTCCTCTCTCTGCTTCTTTTTTCAAACCTCTTTGTTTTTCATTTGGGTAGTTTCTTCATAATTTTCATTTTTTCCTGCATTATTGAAACATTATTAACATGTAACATTGTGTAAGTTTAAGGTTTACCACAAGATAACTTGATATACACATACATTGTGAAAGGATTACCACAATAAATTAGTTATCAGATCCATTGCTTACATAGTTACCATTTTATTTTATTTTGAAAGAATGAGAACACAAGATTTAATCTCAGCAAATTTAAGTATACAATACAACAATGATTTTCAACTGGTGTGCAGCAAGAATTTTAAAAAATATGTAATACCTGACTATTTAGTCAGGGGCACCAACTTCTTTCCCTAAGATTGTTAAATTAAAAAAAAAAATACCACTACTAACACAAAAATAGCTGTCCAGTGTGAATGAACCAAAATTATACCCATTTTTGTCAGATTGGCAAAAAGTATATTTTTTGGTGTGCCATAAGATTTTAATAATTAGTTTATGTGTGCCATGAGGTAAAAAGGTTGAAAATTGCTGTAATATAGTATTGATAACTATAGGTACCATATTGTGCATTAGATCCCCAAAACTTAAAGATTTGTCTTTTAATTGGAAGTTTGTACCTTTTAACCACCTTTACCATTCCCTTACCCTCCACCTTTGCCAACCACCAATTTACTCTATCTGTTCAGTTTTTATTTTTAATTTCACATATGAATGACATTAGATAGTGTTTATTGTTCTCTGTATGGCTTAGTTTACTTAGCATAATACCCTAAAGTTTATCCATGTTGTTGCAAGGGACACAATTTCCCTATTTTTATGAATAAATAACATTCCATTGTGTATATATATCACATATTCTTTATTCATTTATCAATGGAACCTTGGTTGCCTCCATGTTTTGGCTATCATAAACAATGCTTTAATGAACATAGGGGTGCAGATATATCTTTAAGGTAGTGATTTAATTTCCTTTAAATATAGCTTCAGAAATGGAATTGCTGGATCATCAAGGTAATACTACTTTTAATCTTTTGAAGACCTTCCATACTGTTTTCCACAGTGGTTGTACCAATTTGAAATCATAACAAAGCACACAAGGATTCTCTTCTCTGAGGGTTTCTGATATATTTTGGCTCTTAACCCATTATCAAATATAAGATTTGCAAATATTTTCTCCCATTCTGTAGGGTGCCTCTTAATTTTGTTGAACATTTCACTTGTCGTATAGAAGCTTTTTAATTTGTTGTAGTCTTATTTACTTTTAAATTTGTTTCTTGTGCTTTTGATGTTATAGCCCAGAGCAGTGATAAGGAGGTTTTCCCTGTTTTCTTCTAGGAGTTTTATGGTTTCTAGTATTAACATTTAAGTTTGAGTTAATTTTTGTGAGTGGTGTAATAAAGGAATCCAGTTTCATTCCTCTGCATGTAACTATCCATATTTTTCAACATCATTAATTGAAAATACCATCTTCCTCCCAACTATTCTTGGATCCCTAGTTAAGTATTAGTTGACCACATATGTGTGAGTTTATTTCTGGGCTCTTGATTCTGTTCCACTTACTGATCTATATGCTTGTTTTTCTGACAATACCATACTGTTTTGGTTACTATAGCTTTGTAGTATAGTTGGAAATCAGAATGTGTGATGCCTCTAGCTTTGTTTCTCAGGATTAATTTGGCTATCAAGGGTATATTTTGGTTCTAAATTGCCAGTTTTTGTAGTCCTGAAATCTGTCCTCTCTATCAAGCCAGCAAAACTGCAGGTTTTCATCAGCATGATGATAGAAGGGACCTGTTCTTAGAGTAAGGGACTTAAAATTGGGAAATTCAGTGCTGTTGTTTCATTCTTCAAAATTTCCACCCCATTTCATGCCCCAGAATCTTCTTACTTTCAGTCACATGTAAAAATAACTAATGAGTTCTTTACTTATATATTTCTATTATTGATTATTTGAGTATATCCCTTGTATTTCTTGGATATAAATATTGCTTATTTTCAGATAAGAAAATAGAGTTTCATTTTATTAAAAATTTTCAACTTAGAGGAAAAATTGTACCTAATCAAGCCTTCTTTTCGTGGTTGATTTATTTTTCCCTACAAAATGACTCTTTGATCTTCTATAAAATTATCTATCTTTGGATATTCCAAATGTATATCTGACTGATAGTGAGTGAAAATCACAGTCAGATCCATTATTTAAAGAATGAATCTGATATCATAAAAATAAATGTCTATTTGTTGAAGGCAAAACTACATTGCCCATTTTGCTATTTTGGTCTACAACAGTGTTTACATATTAATACTTGATGTTAAAAAACTCACGGACCCTATTTGCCTTACCACTTTAATCCACTGAAAAATATAGTAGCAACATGATTTCCAGGTTACAGAACTTCCATAATCAAATATACCAGTTTTTTTTTCTTTTCTTTTCTTTTCTTTCTTTTTTTTTAAGTTAGAGCAAGTTCTTTTTGAGCTGTCTAAGTAGTTGGGACATAGTACCCAAATACCAGAAACAGAGATTCAATGGCCAAGCACCTGGCTAATAAAATATTCCAAAGAGAAAAAAAAAAAAAATCTTAAAACATGTTGTTTTTCACTCACATGTGCTTCTAAGTTTCTTAAAAAGGCCATACAGTTGAACAGAAGATGGTTGAGCACTTCTAAAAAGGTGGGTAGTTTTCATTTCAAAGAGAGGTTTTGAATGCATATCAGTATTGGTACACTGAATAATGAATGAAAGGGATTCAGCTCTAGTGGCATTACTGCTGGCTTCTAATGAGTCCGTAAGTCAGGGCAGAGGAGTTATCTGCAATGCAGTCAGAAGTGGTGAATAATTCAGAGAATATACCTACCTAGAGGGGTTTTTAACATTACCTTGTATCTAAGTCAGTTTGCTGTATTTCCTAAAATCAAGGTGATAATTGAAGACAACCAAAAAAGGCCTTTGAAAAAATCAACTACTTTTGTTGTCAGTATTAGAATATGTCTCATTTTACTTCCCCCACCATGTTTTATGCATTAATATGAAATTTTAGGTATAGCAATTTCTCTGTAAGAGCAATGGTTAGAAAATAATATGCTCCTACAATAAATATTTTGATTGGTGGAATATGCATAATGTCTGGCCTTTCTTTCATAATTCAGAAGATAATTCTTTATTTCATTGTACTTCAGATTCATTAAAATTAATCATTAATCCCTGTCAAAAATATAATAGGAGCTGAAACATAAATATAGCTGACTAAATTTGAGAGTATAAATCAAAGTTCTTTGCGCTTTTTATAAAAAGATTTTATTTATTATTTCCAGAGAGAGGGGAAGGAAGGAAGGCAGAGAGGGAGGGAGACATCAATGTGTGGTTGCCTTTCACCTGCCTCCAACTACGGACCTGGCTGGAGACCTGACTTGCAACCTGGCTATGTACCCTGGATGGGAATGGAACCAGTGACCTTTGGGTTTGCAGGCCAGTGCCTATCACTGAGCCACCAGCCAGGCCTCTTTGTGCTTTTTAACCAATTAAAACTATTTTATTTTTACTTTTTAGAGAGAGGGGAAGAGAGGGAGAAAGAGGGGGAGAACTGTCAATGTGTGGTTGCTTCTCCTGTCCTCAAGCTGGGGATCTGGCCCACAACCCAGGCACGTGCCCTGACTGGGAACTGAACCAGCAACTCTTTGGTTTGCAGGCTGGTGCTTAGTCCACTGAGCAACAACAGCCAGAGCCAATTTCTTTCTTTGACAAGATGGAAAACCAAAACAAGATAAACATTGAGAACTTTCTCCTGGAGAAATTTGCTGCTTTCATGTAAGATTTGGCATGTCCAATCTTGATGCCTTTATCTCTGATGGAAGGCTGTTTTGATGTCTCTTATCTCAAATTACGTTTGCCCCTATTGGGAAAGGCTCTTTCATTTCACCTATTACTTTCCCCTCTCATTATTATTGTGTCTCCTTCTTCTGCTCTTTCCTCTTCCTCCTCCTCCTCTTCTCCTTTTCCTTTCTCTCCTCCTCCTCC